>APFE031370159.1:100408-117758 GCA_000404065.3 Pinus taeda | reverse complement strand
GAACATCGCCAATGGAGAAAGGGCTATATTTTTGGGTATTTTGCAGAAGGTGTCTTCAGGGCATATGGAGTACATACTCTAGGGGATACAATGCAGGTGTTTTCAAGTTATGTCACTTCTCACAGGTCCCGTAATAGGTCTTCCAATGTACGGGAGAAGAGGTAACATGGACGGTGACAAAATCTGTGTAACACTTCTTTCAAAGTTTTGAGTAGGATAGGAGCATGTAGGAATGAATTAAAATTACATGGCTAGAAGCATCCTCTAGAATCTAGCAACATGATATACATAGAGTTCTAGATACCCATGTAGATGTAGCATTTATGATAAGAACAAAAATTCATTAGTAGAAATATCTTCGAGAATATAGGAGCATGGAAGATATAGCTCACAATATTCATGTAGAAGAAGCATACCTAGTATAGACCTCATACATGATGAAAGAAAATTGATCACGATAGTAATCTTAGAATACCTACATCATCAAAAGAAAGGAAAGATTTGCAAGGAAGGATCTTTAAGATCCTATGTTGGAATATTCAAAAAAAGGTTCATGGACCAAAGTAGATGTCTCATTGGGAATCCCATTCATGGGTTTCAAGAAAAGAATGATATTGTTAAATAGTATTTTGTCACACCTCCTACACTTCCCCATGACATACCCCGAAGTTCCCGAAACATGACCATTATGAAGTATACTCATTCCTATATGCATCTTAGGTCTTCCCTAAGACATTGATTGGAAAATGCCTTGAGCTTCCCCTGAAGGTAATAGCTCTAAAACCCTAATTTGAGAATCATTGCCCTTATGAGACTAAAAACAATGATGATCGCTTGTTGCACTATAATTGAACCACAATGACATCGCTCTGTTCACTTGTATACCCACAATGATCCAAAAAAGGCAATTTTCCCAAAGAGGATGAGAAGCTTCATGATCTAGAAGCTTATAAAGTAGCGAGCTGGAGGTTGTTCGACATAGATGAGTTTGAATTATCCCAACTTGGCCTCTTGGTATTATCCATATGAGATTCCTCCTTGAGATGAGGGCCTACTCCTATCTTTGGAGAGATCCTAACTCCCTTTCCCAACCTATATATTCATCCTCTTCCATTCCCAAATGGTTGGTCTATGTCTATTTTTACCCTTATGCTGAGATTGTGCCTATATGCTACTCATTTGGCTTGGAGAAGAAGTGATTGGTGAGATTAGCTTGGAATTGGACATTCATTGTAGGAGAGCCTATCAACATTAAGGCTTGGATGTATGCTTCCCTCTTTATTCTATTAATATACAACTACTGGTTCATTTTCCCTAAATGTGCATGATCATATATCATTTAGCTTAACACTCCTTGATCTATTAAGTAGGTTATCTTTGGATAGGCTATTTGTACTTGTATCCATTATTGTGTCTTGATCTCTTATACGAGTGCATAAACACCGTGAGAAGTAGGGAAGATCCCATGACTCAAGTGATTCAAGGTCTTCAACAAAGGACGATAGGATAGCATCAGAACGAGGTAGGCCATTTTCTTCGTCTCTTATTTCAATTGTAACTTAGGAAAGTGTCCAGTAGATTGTCATGTAGGTTTCTAGTCCCACTCATTGGGCTAGAGGGATCATCTTTTTCGGCAGAGAGGATTTACCTAGAAAAAAAATGGTGACTCCATTGGGGAGGCTATAATCCTTTCCATCCATTCCTTTAATCAAATCCTATGACTAGTTAGACCAACCGTTGATTTCTCGGCTTGTTTGCATGAGTTTGGGTTTATACTATCACTGATTACTGCCTTAGAGTGCTAAGTCTAGATTGTTTTTTGGAACCCTTTTTTCCCCCATATTCCTTGCCCATTATGGGTTTATCTCTAACAGTCGTGATGTGATCATGAGTTTTTACCTGTATAGTCATGATGAATTTTTTTCTTCATTGTTTGGTTGCGCTGAAATAATCAATAATTTTTCTATACAAAATAGTGATGATGACCCCGATCATTGCGGGTTTGGCTATGCAAAGTAGCAATGATAACCTAATTATCACAGGTTTGGGTATATAAAGTAGAGATGTTCCTTTAATGTGAGAATTTTTAAGGTGTCTTCCTTAGAATCCAGTGTGTCTTTCGTAGATGCTTCAAATAATTCAAAATGAAAAGAAAAGAATAAGTCATATAAGTGCATCTTTGTAAAGTAAAATCATTTTTCTTTCAAGAAGTTGCATTTAGAATAGTGAAAAGTGAAAATATTTTTTAATTTTGGAATTGTGTTTAGAAGATGAAAGTGAAAGTTAGTGGAAGGCATTTTTTCATGATGCATTATTGATTTAAATTTCTTCCCTTGATTAGTCTAGATTTCATAGAAATGAAAGTTTTCCTTTTCTTGTATAGTTGCATCATAGGTGTTCAAGTGACATCATTTTGAGCCTTAAAACTGAAACTTAATTGAAGATAAAAATTAAAATTTACATCAATTAATCTAAGGAGCATTTGAAGCATTAACGCTCATACTTAGTGGTTTAGGTTAGAGACGTGTTCCGATGTCTATAAAACTTAGCAATTGTCATTCACAATACTCTTGCATTAGACAATGCTAGCATGGACTTGTGCTCCCTGTAACATTGATTATATAAAGGGAGACCCTCATAGGTTGCAAATATTTATCCATAGGAAGCCGAGTCTGCCACCCTGTAAACGTGATACACTGAAAACAACATTCAGGGAGATTTCCTGCACATATGTAAAGTCCTTAGTAAATTTGATTGCTAAGGTGTATATTGCAGTTCATGGTTACTTGGCAATCCCTTTTGCCTAGAGTATCTTAAGTAGTCATTTCGATCTTTTCCGGCTCCTTAAACTTGAAAAATATCATTGATTACTTGTCCTTTCAAGCTCGCTAAACCAACGAAAGTGACTAGAGTCACCTTTTTGTCATTTTCTCGACTCTTAAAACATGAAAAGGAAAAGTTTTTGTTTCAAATCATAAGATTAATTGATCGCGTAACAACATCCTTCCTGTGTAAATACTCAGTAGATCTCAGGTTGATACCAATGGAAAAATTTCCTGAGTCTACCAACCAAGGAAAGTCCCCTGATGGGAATCCTAGTCCTTTTTTTTCTTTTGGAAATGTTGGTGCTCCCTATATGGCAACATTATCCCTTCCTGGTGTTGAGCATTAGAAAAGGTATGTAATTGCCACTTATTTCGTTATCTTTTCCTTTAATTCATAACTTCTTTACATTATGAGATGGTCATATGATGAAGGATTATGATAAAGTTTAAGAGACTTGTGATTAACGTAAAATGACTAATTATTACCTTTTTCTATGCAGAAAATGAAGAAAATGGAAGATCACCATTTTAGAGGAAAAGACAAGCAAAACCAACTGCTATCCCTGTGATAGGGAACCACATCTAGACGAGGCAATCTAGATTGGAGCGCATGAGCCAGGAAAAGGAAGAAGAAATGCCATATCAGCGCAAGATGATGAAGAGATAATTGAAGGATATCGATATGGTGAATCCCTCAGGATCCTTTGATCTTGAGAGATCACTACCTTAAGAAAATCTGTATCTTTGGTATTTCCACCTGGCTGCTATAAAAAGGGACAACGCTACTAGCCCAAGGGGTGGATTATTGTTGTTTTATAGAATTTGCTGTTGCAAACTAAACTTTGATCATCAACTCTCTTTAAAGAGCGATTACTGTAACTCTATTTTCATGATTAATACATAAACTTTGTTGCTGTTTCATCTTTGATACTGGAGTAATCACAGTAGTGTGTCCTTGGTGGCCAAGGGCCCGGCCCTAGTGGATCACTTGCTTTTTGTACCATGATTTTCCGATTACAAGTCGTTTGTGGTTTGATTTTTTACTTGCTTCATTCAGTAATCTGTCGTTCCTTGACATTTCATTTACTGGCTGTGTTATATTTAATTCGTATTTAAATAGTAGGGTTATCATTTGCAACTGAAATTTTATGTTGTTCATTCTGAAATCATATCGCATTGTTGTTCCTTTACAGATTGACATTACTGTGTAACATTGTTGTTCCCTTACAGATTGACATTACTGTTCGTTTACATAAAAACATTGATGTTCATTTATAGATTGGTATTCTTGTTTATTTAGCTACATTTACCTCTAATTATGGTTGCTGTTCATTCAGGTTACCGTTCCATTACAACTGCAATTGCTGTTCCTTTATAACTGTGGTTAATATTTGTTATGCTAAACTCAAATTACTGATTCCATCATTATAGATTCGCTGTGTGTTAACATTTGATTTAGTTCACTATGCATTTACATTTGATTTAGTTTGCTGTTCAATATTTCATAGACTTACTTACACTTGCTATTCCATTCTTGGTTTGCTGTTCAAATCATTTCCTAGTTAAAGATTTCTACTCAATTCCTTTAGATTACGATTGCTGCTTAATTCATTCCTGTAAGTTAAAGCTTTGCTATTTGATCTTTTGAATAGATTAGTTGTTGTTCCCTTTTCTGTTAATTAAATCATCATTTCAAGTAATTGCTTTGGTGTGAACAGAACGATCTGCAACTGTAGTGAACATTGACTATTGCTGTTGGTTCCCAGATTAGAGATCTTCTATTTGATTTCTTTTCATTTGCATAAGTTTACAAAGGAAAGAGTTATCATTACTGCATCCTTGAATGATGAGTGTTGCAATTTCTTAAATGAATGATTTAGTTACAAAGCATTTCAATTTCTTGCCATTACATTTAGAGTTTTTTTCCAACATTTATTTACTTTTGTAAAAGCACTATACTACTAGCATTACTCTTGACAAGTGTCTGCCTCAGACTAAGTACACCCTTGAGATAACAAATCGTACCTAAATTGATAATTAATGTAGGGTAAATAGAGGTTAAAAAGACCCTTTTTACTGCTCAACATTTTGGCTCCATTGCTGGGGAAGAGTGTAGCCATTTGTTTCTTTTGAGAGTAGTGTAAGTACCTGCTAGGAGAGAGTTGGGCTTTAAAAACGGAAGGTAAGAACCTATGTACGGATGATGTAACAACCCTGCTCCCCTGCCTGCTTTCCTGCAGATTTGTTGTTATTTTAGGTAGAAATCAGCATTTTATTTGTGTGCATGAATAAGCTAGAAAAAGCCTGAAAAGAATCTTAAACCACTATCCAAGCCTGATAAAGCTAAGGGGCCGGTGACCCTTGGCCAATCGACCTTTATAGACAAAATCCTTAAAAAAGCAGAATCTCAGTCTTTAGTAGGACCTAGAAAAGCTACTTCTAGACAACCTACTAGTTCCCTTTAGGCCACAGGATCACCATCTATAGCCTTTTCTGAGGTGCACAGCCAATTTGAGGAGCAAGATTTTCAAGATATTGAGAATTCTAGCCCAAAATCATTGCAAGAAGGGAACCTTAGTAATCTCCACGAAGGGAGAGGAGAGACAGGGGAAATTGAAGAACCAAGATCTCCTCTTGGAATAATTCAACTGTTAAGTAGCCCAGATAAGGGAAGTGTTGTAAAAATCATCCAGAACGAAGTTAAAGAACCCTAAGAGCTAAAATCCCCTCAGACATTAGGAACTCTCATCGTCCCAGACAAAGGAAGTGCTATTAAGGCCATTCCTATTAAGGCCATTCCTACTCCATCTAACCAGTCTAGGAATACCCTCCTAGAAATCCCAGAAGGTTATTGGCACATATTTGACCAAATGGCCCAGAACTAGCAAACCCCCCAAACCTCCAGATTTCAATATCCCATTGTAGATACTGTAGTTAATGCACTTATGAAGGCAATTCCTCTCCAGCATATCCCTACATTCCATGGCCTAACATCGGAAGACCTAGATGCATTTTTGTTTGAATTCGATGTGCTGTGAAGGGGATATAACTATACCACCGATCCCCAAAAGCTGAAACTATTTCTCTATACATTAAAAGGAGCTGCTTTACGATGGTTTATGGGGTTAGGTGGAGGTGTTACAATGACTGGGATCAGATGAAAGGTGCCTTCTTGAAGAAATATCAGGATTATTGTAGGTCTAGAGAGTTAAAGGATGAAATATTTCAGATGGTAGCTAGACCTAATGAGACACTAGAAGAATATGTTGAATGTTTTTAGTATAATCTTCAAATATATCCTTATGCATCATTACCCTTACCTGACAATGTATTAGAAACGACATTAATTAAAGGCATGAAGGAACAATGGATTGAAACACTAAATATTATGGGAAAAGGAGACATCTATCAAGAAGATTTTGCTAACATCATTGATTTATATATTAGGAGCTCACAAGGTAGCACAAAGCTAAAACCAACAGAACATGACAAGTTTACAAGGGGCAACAAGATCTCTGGAGAAGGAGTAACTCGCGCAAAAATCAGAAATTTACTAGAGAATTTCAAAATTGATATATTGGGGACTCTGACAACGCAGCTCGATATTATGCGAGTGAAATAGAAACAAGCAGAAGTAGAGCAAAATCTGGCAATATTCTGTCCCAGATGCAGAAAGAAACACAACCACAAAGAGTGCCCACTAGACGCAGTTCAAGTCTATGCTATTTGTACAAAAGACCACTCTACGGAGAGCTGCCCCTCACTTCCTAGTTTGAAATCAATATACAAAGAAGCGGAACAAGAACCAGAACTAGTGTACCTACTTAATCAGCACCGTCAATGGAAGCTACGGCAATCAGGTATGTTCCCCGATCCATCTTCTTCTTTCCAGCCTCCGCAATATCATGCTCAACAATATAATACAATGTGGCAAAATCAACCTCCCTTCTCAATCTGGTCACCACAACCATTTCCTTCATCATCACCATGGCCGAATCAAGCAAGCCAATCTAATTGGCCAAATTTTCCCTACGTTCCACCATATTGGCAAAACAATGCATATCCAACACAATGGTTCCCTCTCGCTTCGCAGAGTCAAGCCTGGCAGACAAACTGGCAAAGACCGATGAATCAGCCAGTAGGAAACATTCCACTCCCTCAACCTACACTACTAGCACTACAACAAAAACCCTAGTCCAACTTAAGACTACAACTCCTAGCCCAACCCAACCTGAACCCAAATAACAGACCAGTTCAATCCGTTCAAATAATTGAAACACCAAAACTAGAAACCAATCTAAGGGACTGCAACGACTTTCAATTAAGGTCTGGGCGCATTATAGAAATCGAGGGAGATAAAAATGTTCAAGTTGAAAATCAGTTACCCATAGAATAACCATTACAAGAAGAAGATGTGGTCAGACAACAAACTCATGACCAAGCAACCACATCTTCTCCCCCATTCCTAGAACGATTAATCATATTGTGCCCTATAGAAGATCTTGACTTTGATATTTTGGGAGAACTAAAGAATTTGTACATAAAAATCCCACTCCTCCAAGCTATCCAAGATATCCTAATATATGCAAATACCATCAAAGAGCTATGTATAAAGAAACCAAGGAGGAGAATAACAAATAACCCAACAGTGAAAGTAGTTGGCACCTTATCTGATCTGTTATCAGGAAGAGAAGCACCTGTCAAATATGAAGACCCAGGAAATCCAATAGTGACAGTGCAAATCAATGGATAAACCTTTTCAAATGCCTTAGTTGATTTAGGGGTTGCAATTAATATTTTAACAACCACCACTTGCCAAAAACTGGGCATTACATTAGTAGAACCAACTTCCACCTTATTAGAATTGGCTGACCAATCAGTGGTTAGGCCAAAAGGTACACTACATGATGTCATGGTATCTGTTGATTCTTGGGAATATCCTGCCGACTTTCTGATAATAAACCCCAAAAACTGACTCGATGGACACCCGTTAATTTTAGGTAGACCTTGGCTTGCGACCGCTGATGCCTACATTGGCTGCCGACAAGGCAATATGACCATAATTAGAGGGAGTAACATCAAGAATCTAGCCCTATACCCTCTAGCCCAGCCAAGTCTAACAATAATAAAAACTAACAAACATCCTGTATCATACCTCACCGAAAACACTAGATCCCCATTAACCATAAAAGATGCCCTTCATTTTAAAGATCAAACAGAGGATGATGTTATTAACAACTTCATTAACCAAGCTGAATCTAGTAATGTCACATGATAGAAGCAACATTTGACAATGAACTAGAAGAATATCCTCTCAAAGACACTCATGATCAGACAATACCCACTACCTCTATTTCAAATAGCAAAACTATAGAGATTGACCCAGGAAAAACCTTAAACATTAATAATAACCTGACTCCTGAATAAGAAGAGAAGCTAGTCCAACTATTGAGAAAATACAAGGAATATTTTTCATGGGATTATCCGAACATGAAGGGAATCGATCCCCAACTATGTACACACCACATTTATACAGAAAAGGATGCGAGACCTATTCACCAACCCCAACGGAGACTTAACCCTCACCTTAAAGACATTGTGAAAATTGAATTACAAAAACTTTTGGATGTAAACTTTATTTATCTGATCTCCAATAGAAAATGGATCTCTCCTCTAGTAGTAGTGCCAAAGAAGAATGAAAAGTGGAGGACTTGTGTAGATTATAGAGACTTAAACAAAGCAACTCAGAAATACCACTTTCCCCTTCTATTCATTGACCAGGTATTAGATACATTAGCAGGAAGTAAATTCTTTTCTTTCTTAGATGGCTTCAATGGGTACAATTAGATTCAGATTGCCCCTGAGGACTAGGACAAAACTACTTTTACCTATCCTTTGGGAACGTTTGCCTATAGAGTCCTACCCTTTGGCCTATGTAATGTCCATGCCACATTTCAAAGGGCCATCCTCTACATCTTTTTAGATTTAATAAATGGTATAGTAACAAGATGGTTGATTTTATTGCAGGAATTTGACATCACAGTAAGAGATCGACCTGGGAAAGAGAATCCTGTAGCTGATTTTCTCTCACGCATGCCGAAGCTAGTGGACGTAGCAGCAGTCGAAGATCAATTTCTAGATGAAGATTTATTCGCTATTACTATCAAGACACCCTGGTATGATGATGTTGCAAATTATTTAGCAATAGGAAATTATCTAATCATCTGACCCCCAATGAACGAAAACAGATTGTTTAACGTAGTACCTGATTTTCTTGGATTGGGGGCTACCTATTTCATATAGGGGCATATATGCACATCAGAAGATGCATCTGTGAAGATGAAATATTTGACATTTTGAAAGGCTGTCATGGCAGACCGTGTGGCAAACATTTTTCAAATCGAAGAACTAGTCACAAAGTTTTGCAAACAGGGTATCACTAACCCACAATCTTCAAAGACGCAAAGAAATTTGTTCAATCTTGTGACAGTTGCCAAAGAGCAGGACGCCATAGACAGTCCGATGAAATGCCTTTCAACCCACAGCTAGTAATCGAACCATTTAGTGTTGGGCGCTCGATTTTGTTGGTCTGATTAACTAATCATCAAACCAGAAACCATATATTTTGGTAGCAATAGAGTATGTTACCAAATTGGTTGAAGCAGAGGCACTTCCATGAGCTATAGAGGACTCTGTCATTCATTTCGTGTTCCAGATATTTGTGCAATATGGCCTCCCAAGAGACATAATTACAGACAAAGGACCACAGTTTGCAAGTAATAAAATTGCTGCAACATTAAAAAACTATCATATTCAGCACAAGATTACCACTCTGTACCACCAACAGGCAAATGGCCGAGTAGAGAGCACGAATAAAATAATAGAAGCAATATTAACAAAAACCATTGCGTCACACAAACGCAATTGGGCCACAAGATTGCCGGAAGCCTTGTGGGCATACCAAAAAACGTGGAGAAACACCACCAATTATTCACCATATCAGCTAGTATTTTGAAAGGAACCCATCTTTCAAATAGAGTTCGAAATACAAATGTTGAGAATAGCACAGGAGGTCGGTCTAGATTTAAATGAGGCCTAGATTAATAGACTACAACAAATCAACGAGCTAGACGAAATTAGATTCTTGGCTCTTCAACATACTGCATAAATCCAACAACAGAGAGCAAAATGGCATGACGCCTTGATAAAAAAGAAAATCCTCCACAAAGGAGATTGGGCACTCCTATACGATTCTAAGTTTCATGATTTTCCGGGAAAACTTCAGACTCGCTGGCTGGGACCGAATGAAATCAGAAAGTGCATGACAATGGCACTATTACTTTAATTACTATTGACGAATATAGACATACCTTTAAAGCAAATGTCCACCGAGTTTGACTGTACCACAAATCGCTTACTTGGGAATCCTTCTACCAACAACTCCGGGAAGATTCTGACATGCAGATTCTGGCTGAGGAAGAAAACTCTTCCTCGTCTTTGGTTCACTAAGTAATTTGATTGCTTTTAAATTTTGTACATAAATTTTTCTATTATGTTTATGTAAATTACTTTCTATATAGATTTATGCATTTATGCAATTTTTTTACATTTTGTTGTTCCTTTCTGAAGGAACTTCACCGCTTTGTTGTTCCTTTTCAAAGGAACAACACTTTTTGCATTTTGTTGTTCCTTTCCGAAGGAACAACATTTTCATCGTTTTTTGTTCCTTTCCAAAGGAATAACACTTTCATATTTTGCTATTCCTTTCTAAAGGAACAACAAATAGCTATCCATAATATATCCTAATATATGCAAAACCATCAAAGAGCTATCTATAAAGAAACCAAGGAGGAGAATAACAAATAACCCAACAGTCAAAGTAGTTGGCACCCTATCTGATCTGTTCGCCCCACTCCTTCAATTATAACAAGTATACTTCCCTTACTTCAGTGCCACATCAAAGAGGTCCCGATGTTTGAAAAGGTCTTCCATTCGTTCTTGAAATGGATCTCGAACTAAACTACCTCCCTTCTCCTCAGAGGACTTGTAAAGGATTGTACTAAATTCCCCACCAAATATATTGTCCAAATGGATTGGTGACTCTTTTAGACAAATCAATGAATTTCAAAATTCATTTTTCTCACTATAAGCTATCAGCACATACACATTTATAATTGAGATTCATTCCTTCGCGTTTTTCTTTTCTACAACTACAACTATCCAAAAAATTGTCTTGAAGCTTTCTTTTAATGAAAAAGAGAATCTTGTAAGTGTTCCTAAACCTCCCAAGGCCCCTTGAGAGCTTTGAAGCTCGCTTTAATGAAAAAGAGAATCTTGTCATAGTGTTCCTAAACCTCGCAAGGCCCCTTGAGAGCTTTGAGCCACCCCCTTACTGTCTTTCCTAAATTATCCAGATAATTTCAAAAAATATACTTCTTCTAACTTTGTCTCTTAGACAAGGATAATTGAGGGTTTTTCCTGCTTCACTATTTCTTTTTAAAACTGGGATTTTGCAGGGTTTCCCAAACCCCTTATATTCCAAGAGACAACCTTCATTATTTATGAGGGGGGAGCTGGCCTTACCTCCTCCATCTTTACTCTGTGCTTGAACCTTACTTGCTACTACCTTGAAGGATTATGTGATTTGAGGCTGCGTTACTAACTTCTTGTTTTTTTCTGCCTCAACCTCTCTTACTGCCTTCTTCATATGTCACCCCGATCCTTTTTACTACTCTGTGTTTCCTTACTACTAACCTCCCCTGCTCATCTAGTTTCTTGTGACTTATTTCCTGTCAAACCCCATTCAGAACCTATAAGTTGTCAGCCTGAGCCTTGCGAATTTCTGAACGTACCTTCTTTCTCAGCTCTCGATTTCAATATCACCCATTCCTCATGAGTTGGTTCCAAAACATGCTCTTACCTTCACTCTTCTCCTTTTATTCTCCCTTCTAGCGTTCGAATCTCCCCATATTCAGTATCTTCAATGAGCACTTCTTCTCCCTCAACCCCTTTCCCTACTGTCTTGTTAGGGGTGTCTGTTCCTTTTTATTTGAAACTTCCATTTGCAATGCTGCAAAGGATTGGCTGAAGTCATCACCACATTCTTACCTTTAGCTAGTGGATTTTTAATATTTTCCTCTTTCCTTTTATCCCCAACTTTCTTCTGGGTTTCCCATTATTCTTTTGACGCTTCAGTTCCCATTATTTCCTTGCCTGGGGTTCTTCCAATCTCTAGAGAAGTGCCCATAATCATGACACATTATGCACTTAAACAACAATTGCTCATAGTTTATGGTTTGATAGTAACTCCAATGTCCCTGTGTGAGATTGATTTCAGATGGTAAACCTTTCTCCAAGTCTATTTCTATCCAAATCTCCACACAAGAAAATTGTCTCCCTAGTTCAGCCCTATCAAGGTAGCAACCCAACCCATTACCAGCAAGAAAATGGGAGCCGCAGGAGCTTTACCCACACCAACATTGCATTTGGAATGTCATCGATCCATAGACCACTTATTCAACTACATTCTTCACACTCCTAATAAGTATGACCCACTGTGAAATATAACATACATATCTTCCTTCAATTCAAAAGGAAAAGAAAAAAACCATTTCAACATGCATACAACTCTATCTTTCCTTTCATCACAGATTTCAAGTTTTTTTCCAACTATAACTCCACGGATTTTAGAGATGCCCACATACAAATACACTTCCCAATCAATGCTCGATTCGTGAAGGTTATAACTCCATGGATTTTAGTGATGGCCACATACAAATACACTTCCCAATCAATGCTCGATCCATAAAGGCTAGGGTTGTTCATCGAAAACTTGCAGGTAAAGCCATCGTAGAGGTTGTCTTTGTCTTCTTCACAAATCACGATTGAGTCACCTTAGGTCGATGTTTATTAGAAAGGGAGACAACTAGGGCCTGGAAGGTTGTTGCTTCCTCTAGGGGAGGGGAGAGCCCCCTCCGCCTATCATTATCAAAGATTCTCAACTAAGTTTTGCAGAACTTTATAGGGATTTTTTTCTAAATTTACTAATAAATATCATAAAAAAATTATATCTATATATATATATATATATATATAATATATATATATATATATATATATTATATATATATATATATATATATAATATATTATATATATATTATATATATATATATATATATATATTTCCATCACATATAATAAAAATTATAAAAAAATTATAGATTTTTTTTTTTTTTTTTTTTTTACAAAATTGTGATATGGCGAGACTCTAAGTCTATAGAAAAGTGGATAAGAATCTCTTCTTCTTGAATTGTTGTGTTGTTTGGTAAGAATATATAAACTTGGGTATTCAAAAACTATAGCTATTGGTAATGATTTAAGTGTTTTTTTCTATTCCAAATTGAAACTCTGTAAAATACTACTCATTAAAAGAAGTTGAAGCATTATTTTTTTTTAACCAAGGAAGGTGAACCATTATCGCTAATTGTGAGAGGGTATCACTATGGGTAATTATCCCCTGTTATAAAAAATCATGTGAGAAGGCATTACTCTAGTTTTACAATTTTTATTTCATAGAAGATACAAATCCAACTAAGCAATACAATAAATAATAAATAATTATGCATATCACCATTTCTACATGTCTAAACATCACAAAATATTACAACAAGAATAATATAAAAAACCAAAGTTTTTGCTTCCATTCGGATTGGAAATAGTTGAGAGTGATCAACCAAATGCATAACAAGAGTTGAAATGCAGATGGAGAATATATATATATTCCATCACATTATAATAAAAATAATAATAAAAAACTAAAATATTTTATTTTGAGAAATATAAAACTCATTTAAAAAGGGAAAATAAAAAAAATAATCATAAATTTAAACCCAAATTATCAAAGATTAAAACAATAATAAAGAAAGAAAACAAATTTTACCAATAAAAAAGAAAATAAAAAAAAATAATCATAAATTTAAACCCAAATTATCAAAGATTAAAACAATAATAAAGAAAGAAAACAAATTTTACCAATAAAGTACCAAATACACATGCAATTGTTTGCTAGAGCCATGACCAAACAATACAATATATTAAAAGAAGAATAATAATATTAAGTTTTTAATTTTATCTAAGAGAAATGAAACCAATTATTTAAAAGCAAGACCAAAGGATTAAATAAAAGACACAGGTCTTTTTGAATGTAAAAGAGTGTCTATACTAGTAATTTCCCCTAAAAGGTGCAAAGGTACACTTACGGAATATATGACCAAGTGTCAACTAACAAGAAACCAAATTATGAACTAACATGCCTATTAACATGTTGAAATACTAATTTCCCTTACAGAAATACATAAAGTAAATTATTTCAGCAAACTTCAATAAAAAAGGAGAGACAAGTAAAATGTAAATATCATAATCATGAATACAACGTTTAAACTTCAACACAAAAGAAAATGATAATTGAAAACTCAAATATCATAAACTTCATCGCAAAAGAAAATAACAAGAAAAAACTCAAATATCATAATCACTCATGAAAGCAAAATAACTTTACATTAGTAATAACATCTTTCATGAAGTCTCCCAGACACTAATACAAAAAAAATCTTTATATGTTTTGTAAAGTACCTTAGGTTTTTCAAAGAAACATGGTCCAAAACCCAAGTTAACATAACATTTCATACATAAGCTATAACACTTTCAGATTTATAAAAGAGCAAGATATAACTAGTGTTGCACAATTATTTTATTTTATTAGGAAATAAGCATATCTAAACTTAAAAATTGCTTTTCTATAGTTTACCTTATATCCATCAGTAAGCATAGTTCAATTACCACCAGAAAATGTATTAACTAAACCAAGAACATTCAAAGTGAAGCCCAAAACTACCAAACCCATCTCTAAAACATCCCAATATTTTTTCGTCTTTGATGCGGTTCTCGTTGATGAAGAGCTTCTCACTTGCGTTATCTTTGTCGTTCCTGAAGGGGCTCCCGAGTGTGCAACTGAGGTGGACATGTGGTCATGAGGATCTTCAAGTGGCAATACCAATACCATTATCATCTCTTCCTGTGGATCGACAACTAAAGTGAACATGTGGTTTTGAAGCACTTCAAGTGGCAATACCAATTGCGTTATCATCTCTTCCAGTGGATCGACAGTTGAGGTGGACATGTGGTCAAGGGGCACATCAAGTGGTGATATCGATTGCATTCTCATCTCCTACATCAGATCAATAGACCATAGTTTAGTGTAGGAAATGTGTAAAATGAAGTCACAAGGTGTAGAACCCTTGCAACAGTGATAACACATGTCGTGAAGAGTAAAATATTGATGGAAACATTGATCCCTTCATTGAGTGCAGAGGCATGGAAGGCTTTTTCTCAGGGGATTCATTTTATTTTTCATTTTAGTTGCTTTCATCATCAATATCAGTTCGAGTTGCCTCCTATGGCGCCTCCTCTTCTTTAGAAGGGTATCCCTCACCAGTGCCATACTCATCTCCAAAGCTTGTCTGAAACCACGGGTTTGGCTGGCATGCGTTGAAACCACACTGAAAGAGTTGAGTGAGAGTTTTCTATTGTTGTTGTTATTCATGCTCTTCCCTTGTCTTCTTTGTGTTCTAGCAAAATAGAGCCAACCACTTCGAAAGGTTTGAGAAATGATTTTTGGGCATCTCTAGCGTGCCCATGGAACCTAGTGGGAATTGTATTACAACTCACGATAAAGAATTGAGTGTTTATCAGCATGGAGTAGAATATCTCATGGGTTGTTGGATAATCATTCAATCCATTCATAAAGTTGAGGGGAAATAAGTAAAGCAGACTTCTCGCTTGTTCTATAAAGATCAATGCTTTGTTGGCCTTTCTCAGAGATTTTGGATATCCTCCTACCATTGCCAAGTCATCGCTGGGGAACAATGCTTGCAGTCAATGGATTGGGGTTACATGTGGGGAAGATGTAAAAGTTTCTACACTAATTATGGATAAACGTGGGCTATATGGTATTATAGATCTTGCTATTGGGAATTTGACTTCCTTGTCTATATTGAAGCTGAATGAAAATGAGCTCATGGAAACTTGATGAGATTAAAAGACATGAAGAAATTGGACGTGAGTAATAATAATTTAAACGTACTAGTTCCAGTCTTTGGTACACAAGTAGGGGTTAATACTCGATTTTATTAGTAGGAACAACCTCCAAGTCATTGGACATGATTCCCCAATGGGATATTTCGACAAGGCATGCTAAAACAAGCATTATGGCTGTGGGGTTGTAATCACATTGGCTTCAGGAAAATACTTTCATTTATGGTGGAATGGGGGAAAAGGGACAAACAATAGGGCCAATCTCATTGCCATTGATCAAGGGGGTCAATTTAGTGCTCAAAATTCAAAGTGTTCAAAAGTGCTCGAAACCTATACCAGTATGTAGATCTCGACGATTTGAATCTAACACGACTTGAATCGTTCAAAACCGATATCATATGCCCTTGATATCGCGTTCTAATCGAATTCCCAAATAGATTAAAAAAATTGTAGGTGACAGGCTAATTGTGCATTTTTGGGCCAATGGCATGCTGCTACTTGGCCTCTCCAGATTGGTCAAAAACATTGGAATTTCACTGTCTCAGAAATTTTTTATTATATTTTTGGGCTGACTGTTTCTTTTGGCTCTGATGGTTGGAGGACACATGGGCCAATGGATGGTCACCATGTGGCCTCCTCGTGGCATGTTAAAATTGGTTAAGGGCCGAAATACCACACTGTAGTGGAACACATGACCTACCTCCAAGAAACAAGACTCTCTACTCCATACCACACTTTGTTTCTTAACCATATAAGTCTACGCATTATATTTATCATGAAGCACAAAATAAATTTGGAGTTGGGGGTTGGGGCTTGGTCCCCATGCCCTCAGAACTAAGGGGCAGGACCTTGGGCTAGGGCTTATCCCTAGCCCCAAGGTCACAACCCACACAACAATAAAGCAATGGAACAACATGTTAGTGTCGGTCTTAAGCCCTCCATCAGCGATCAATAGCTCTTTGCATATGCATAGTTAGGTGTCTCATCAATGTCAATTTTGCATCCCACTAGGCATGCCATAACACTTGCTGGATGAGGTCACATACTACAATGTAATTGAGTCATACTTGTGGTTATTTTTGTCTTGAGGTCCCAAGTCTTAGGTCTAGGGTTTTGAGTCAAAATCATATCAAGGTCATGAGTCAAGGTCAGTGAGTGCCCAGCAAGCCAAAGGGAGGTATGTACACACGTTTCGTTGTTATTTTCCTCAGCTACAGATTATTTTATGCCTTGGATTTAAAAACCCTGTTTTTAAGTCCAAGGTCATGTCAAATTTGTAAAAAATAAAGAAATTCTTAGAAGGTTGCAAAAGTGCCGGAAACAACCCTGGTTCCTTCTCCACAGTCCATCAGATGGTCAACCTACAAAAAGAACGGAGTCAAACGCATCAAAAGAGCTCATTTCAGGACAAAATGACTCCAAAACAGTGT
>APFE031370159.1:83384-96229 GCA_000404065.3 Pinus taeda | reverse complement strand
AAAAACACTATTTTGACTATGGTTGACCATTTTTACTTGTAGATGATGGATAAATGTAATATTTTCATGGCACTTTGTTAGATTTTATCTCTCTTTACCCTTCTAGAAGCTTCCTTGATGTAAAAAGTGAATAATTAATGCATGAATCAGTTAGCTAAGTAATAGAGGCAAGTTGTTGAGCTGCCTATTATCTAGTGCTTAGTTTGGAATTAGTTCAAACTGCTCCTAAAAGGATGAGCTCGACCCCTAGAGGCAAGGGAAGAGGTTATCTTGCCTATATTATGTGTTTTCTTAGTCATTTTGAGAGGTTGGAAGGTTGGACTCTTGTGGGAGAAAGTTTCATTGTATATTCTACATTTATCTTTGCAATTTAAAGAGGAAGAAGGCCAGGGTTTTGCAGACATCCTTGTGGATTCTTGTGGATTGTAGTGTTGATGGTGTGTTCTCTACATGTTCTTGTAAGTTTGTTTATGTATTCTACATCTCTCTTTTTCTTCTATTTGGACAGATGAAGTGGTAAAGTTTGAATACATGCTTTGACATGCTCAGCTTTTTAGTTTGTTCAAAATTTATGTTTTCTGCTATCTAGAAAGGATTCAAATGGTTGTTTGCCCTCTTTAGCTCCTTCTCTATCATCCCTGATCATCCATCTCAGATTAAGGCATCAGCGCTCACTTCTACCTTGCCCCAAAGATCCCCCTGCAAAAACTGTGCTCAATCCCCGCACCCTGAATTGCACTCCCTCCAATTGCCACCAAAAACCCAAAAATCTTTAAATCAACCCCCCTTATCAATTTACTTAGCCTAAAATCTTTATTCCTAATTGGTCAGCTTATCATATTTGAAAGATCTAACGAAATCTGACCCGAGAGAGCCTTCTCATACCTTGTAGGGCTAGCTACGAGGTGAAATGGTTTGATGTAGCCTTGAGAGTTTGTCTATCTCAGCCTAGGTGAATTCCAAGCGCTAACACAACAATTGGAGTTTGGAGTGGGTGCCAGCCCCTAGGGTGTGGAGCAGGGCCAACCCCGGGCCACATGGGGCACATATGGTCACAGGTGGGAGCGTATTGGATGGGGCAAAGAATAGGGCCTAGCTCTCAGTCATATGTCACATAATATAATATTGGCAGGGAAGCGGAGGGGGCCAGCCCCAAGGCACATGCACCTTAATATGACCACAACCACAGGTTTATGGGCGCATGCGGTATTTGGTGCCAAGCCCGATTTTATGGGTGCCAATGTGACCACGATGCATTTTGTTGGGGGTCGAATAACGGGGGCGAGCGGTTAGCCCCAACCCTTAGGCATGTGCCTCCATATGATCATAATTTTCGGAAAATGGGGGTTATTGAACATTTAAAGTGTTCAATCATTTCGCCCTTCGAGCGTGATTGTAGGGCATATTTTCTCACCGGTTCCAGGTTTGGGGTGCTCAAGCCAGGTTTGGGGCGAATTGTAGGATGGTTAGTTGTGAAAAATTGGGAAAAAATTGGAAGAAGCATAACTTTCTTAATTTTTGGCCAAATGAGGTGCAGAAAGAGCCCAGATGGGGGTTTTTAATAGTTCTAGATCCATTGGAAACATTTGTTTTGAATTATGAGCATTGTAAAGCCATGAAAACACAAATTTGAGCACTTAATAATGAGGCCTTGCATTGGAAGCTGGACCAGGAGATGTAGCCCAGGAGAGGGGTGAACTCCTTTATCATGTTTGTTGTTATGTGTTTACGATATGGTATTTTGTCTCTGTTTTGGCTGTTAACTAAGTTTAAAAATCATTACTTTATGTGTTTTGTAACTTGATCCATCACCCAAAATATATAAAATTTTCACTTGCAATTTGTTCATCACCTTCAAGTTTCCATTACAGATCATTTTGGTATTAGAGCATCAGGTTATTGTGAAGGTTTGGTTTTGTTTGCAAGTGTTTTTCTGATACTTACAAGGTTGAAGCTTAAAACAGGAGAAGGAGAACTTATGGAGCCATGATCTCAAATTGTTTCAAGGAGAACAAACACACCTCAAGCTTCAGTAGTCATGGCACATGAAAAAGGTCCTGAAGGGATATCTGAAGATGAAAGAACTTTGAAAAAAGCTTTCTTTGAGATTTCTGAAATGGTAAGGGTTCTTTATGAAGAGAGGAATTTAAGTTTGTATGGAGAGAGATCAAAACCTCCAAAAGGAGATGGAGGAAAATAAGGCAAGCCTCCAAAAGAGAATGGAGGGAAGGGTGACAAACCACCACCTTCACCTCCATCCTCTCCTCATCTTCTCCTACTTCTTCAACCCTTTCACAAACACCTCCAAATTCTTGAGAAGGACATGGTAAAACTCCTTTTTTAAAGCTTGACATTAAGTTTGAATTTCCTATGTATGATGAGACCAAAATTTAGCTTGCTTCTCTTAAATTGGAAGGTGCAACACTTATTTGGTGGGAAGCCAAAACTCAATAGGACATGAAGATGCATGGTAAGGTTTTATCCTCTTGGAATGATTGTTTTGTTGCAATAAGAGGACAATTTTATCCATTAGCATACATGAAAAAATATGTCATGGATTGGCAAAATTTTAGAAAAGCTAAGGGTCAAAATGTGCAAAACTATACTCAAAAATTTAGGAAAAGATCTTTGATTTTGGGTATAGATTTGTCATCTCAAGATACTCTATTGAAATATAATGGAGGTTTACATAGTTACTTGAGACACACCATTCTCATGTTTAACCCTACAAAACTAGATGAAGGTTGAGTACAAACAAATCATTTAGAATCAAGAGGGAAGAATGTTTTTGAAGAAACTAGTGAGAATTCATTTAAGTCTGGATAAAAAGGAAAAGGGAAGTTTAAAGGCAAGGATAAAAATAATGCTCCAGTCAAGAAAGAAGAAGAAAAACTCACATGTAAACATTGTTCAAAAGAAAGCTATGATGAAGATCATTGTTGGAAACTTCATCCTGAGATGAGACCTAAAATGTTTAATAACAAGGAGAAAGAAAAGATTGTTGCAACTACAAAACAAGATCTAGGATCTGATTTCGGAGATGAAACAAAAGTCATAGCTATGGGATTGAAAGGTAAGGATTCAATTCCAAGTACTAGTTCGTATAGAAAACCCATTGAAACTCAAAATGAAAGAGAAAGAATAGAGTTGTTCCATGTTAGAATCCTCATGAAAAATAACAAGGTAGATGCTTTGTTTGATAGTGGTTCACAAGAAAACCTCATTTCAGAAGACAGTGTCAAGAAACTAAATTTGGAAACCATTCCTCATCCTAAACCTTATCCTTTGGGTTGGGTATATGACAATTCCAAGTTGCAAGTGACAAGAAAATGCATACTTAGATTTTCCATCACTGCAAATTTTATTGATGAGGTAGAACTTGATGTGGTACCAGTTGACATTTGTGGGATTGTTTTGGGAAGCGCATATTAATATGACAAGAAAGCCATATTTCATCGCCATGAGAAAAAGTACCACTTGTTTAAGGATGCAATTGAGTACATTGTTAGATCACATAGCAAGAAGTTGAATTTATCTCTTGTGAATGCTAGACAAATGAATAGGTTTGTAAATGCTAGTCAGAATTTACATTGCTAATGATTAAACATAAAGATGCTGATGAATCTACAGCCTTCCAAGGATGTGATGCAAGGTTAAAATATGATTTTTTTGAAGTTGCTAATACATATGATAAGATGTTTCATGAATCTAATGTGTTACCTCTTAAAATAGGAAAACAACATGAAGTTCATTTGCAGCAAGATCATTCACTTTTGAACATTGGTTTGAACAAGATGCCAGTGTTAGAGAAAGAAGGAATCAAGAAGCATATGCAAGAGCTACTTGATAAAAGGAACATTCGTTCTAATACATCTTCTTGTGGGTCTCCTAGTGTTTTGGCTTTGAGGAAGAATGGTGCATGGCGATGGCGTTCACATTTGGTGAAGAGTCAAGCCAAAAACAAGGCTAGACATGATAAACTTCATGTTGACCACAATTTTTAGGTTGGAAATGATGTAAAGCTTTGCAATAGCAAAGAAAAACTTCAAGGTGAAAATAAATTGAAAATGCGTAAGCCTCCTTTGATTGAAAACATATGAAAGAATGTTCAGATTTCTTTAACATAAGTTTTCTCTTCTAAACATCTTAAAGAATTGCAGCAAGGTCCTATCATTGACAGAGAAACATTAACTTCAAGAAGAAGGAACGCGAAGCACCTTCATATGGGGTCCAATGGTACACAAATAGGGAAAACCAAATGGATTTAAAAGGGAAGGGTGAGGGAACTGTACCCTCATCTTTTTTTTGACTGAAAATTGTCTTTTGGAGGTCCAAAAGCTTCTAGTTGGGAGGAGTGATCCCAAGGATCAGTTTAGCGCTCAAATTTCAAAGTGTTAAAAAGTGCTCAAAAACTATGCTAGTGCGTAGATCTCAGCGATTTGAATCTAACGCAACTTGAATCACTCAAAATTGATATCGTATTCTCTCGATATTGTGTTCTGATTGAATTCCCAAACAGGTAAAAAAAAATTACAGGTGATAGACTGACTGTGCATTTTTGGGCCAATGGCATGGTACCAATTAGCCTCTCTAGATTGGTAAAAAAAAATTGGAATTTCATTGGCACATAATTTTTATTATATTTTTGGGTTGACTGTGTTTTTAGGATCCAATAGTTGGAGGCCACGTGGGCCAATTAATGGTTGGCACCTGGCCTCCTCGTGGCATGTTAAAATTGGTTCATGGATAAAGGACCACACCATGGTCAAACACGTGACCTACCTCCAAGCAAAAAGACTCTCTATCACCATACCACACTTTGTTTCTTAACCACATAACTCTACGCATTATATTTATCATGGAGCGCAAAACACTTTTAGAGTTGGGGCCAGGGCTAAGCCCCAACCCTAGTCCCTGTGCCTTGAAAACCAAGGGGCAAGACCGTGGGCTAGGGCTTAGCCCCAACCCTAAGGTCACAACCCATGCAACAATAGAGCAATGGAACCACAGTTAGAGTTTGGAGTGAGGGCCAGCCCTTAGGGTGCGGAGCAGGGGGCAACCCCGGGCCACATGGGCCACACATGATCGCAGGCGGGAGCGTATTGGATTGGGTGAAGAATAAGGCTATCCCTCAGTCATATGTTGCATCATATAACCTTGGCGGATAAGTGGAGGGGGCCAACGCCTAGGCTCACGCAACGAGGGCCAGCCCCAAGGCACACGTGCCCTAATATGACCACAACCTCATATTTATGGGTGTGCACTATATTTGGCACTAGGCCCAGTTTTATGTGTGCCAATGTGACCATGATGCATTTCGTTGGGGGCTAACAGACGAGGGCGGGCGGTTACCCCTAACCCTTGGGCACATGCTTGTGTACGACCACAATTTTTGGAAAATGAGGGTTATTGGACATTTAAAGTGTATGAGAATTTAGCCCTTCAAGCGTGATTGTAGGCCATATTTGCGCGTCAGTTCTGGGTTTGGGGAAAATTGTAGGAGGGTTAGTTGTGGAAAATTGGTAAAAACTTGGAAGAAGCATAACTTTCTCAGTTTTTAGCCAAATGAGGTGCATAAAGAGCCTAGATGGGGGTTTTTGATAATTCTAGATCCATTGGAGACATTTGTTTTACATTTTGAGCATTGTAAAGCCATGAAAACATAAATTTGAGTACTTAATGAAAGAGGCCTTGCATTGGAAGATGGACCTAGAGATGTAGCCCATGAGAGGGGTGAAATCCTTTATCATGTTTGTTGTTATGTGTTTTTGATATGGTATTTTGTCTCTGTTTTGGATGTTAACTAAGTTTAGAAATCATTACTTTATGTGTTTTGTAGCTTGATTTATTACCCAAAATACATAAAATTTTCACTTGCAATGTGCTCATCACCTTCAAGTTTCCATTACAGATCATCCCTCTAGGGTGTCCTCACAGGTGCTATTTGGTTGGGACTAGAAGCCATATCAATATATGGTGATGCGAAGGAGGTTATTGACTAGGCAAAGGACTTCACTCTTTTCCACCCTCCTAATCTATCCAATTGGATGAGGAGAATCTGGCTACTAGTTCACTCCCTTCAACACATTGAATTTGGACACATCTACCGAGAACATAATCAAATTGTTGACCTCCTTTCAAAAAGAGGAATATCACAAGAAACTGGTAAAATCCAATTTGCTTCCTTTGAACAGGGATCATTGGTAAACACTGGTTTTTTCAATCAATCGCAGGCCTTCCTCATCTCTCATGGGCCTTTTACATTCTCTGGTAAATGTTGATTTTATTTAAATCACTCGAAGTATGGACCATTTTGTCTTTTTGAATAAATCTCTAGTATGAATTTTTGTACTTAGTCATAGTAAGTTGTCATGCTACTCAAATAGCATAATGTAATTTTTGTAAGGAAAGTAAGATAATACCTATTCAGAAATTGAAAAAGATGAACACAATGATAATATGTATGTAATAGATTAGAAAGATGAGAGTACAGATAGAAGCAAACTGTTCTATAACTGAAGTATGTACTCTCTTTTTATTTATATTAATGAAAGGATAACGTTTTTTTTCTTCTGAAAAAATAAAAGTAGGGGTTAATACTCAAGGGAATTAGTTTATCAATATCATTCTCCCTCCTAATTTTCCCCTTCTGGTAATGGTGGCAATAATAGATCTTGATCTCCATCTGGGGTTGTTGATATTGCAAGGAATTCTAAAAGAAGAAGGCATTAGGTATGATTGTTGGGATTTTCGTTGGTTGTGTTGTTTTTATGATCTTTGCAGTGCTGCAATTCTATTTTACTTGAAGAGGATGAAACCCAAATTCTCAAAGCTATCGTCACATCCCCAAGAAGCTCTGTTGGTTTCAATAAATGAAGCAGGGAGTGGTGATTTTGGTAG
This sequence comes from Pinus taeda, assembly GCA_000404065.3. Lineage (NCBI taxonomy): Eukaryota > Viridiplantae > Streptophyta > Pinopsida > Pinales > Pinaceae > Pinus > Pinus taeda. Next base: position 89,329 of record APFE031370159.1, on the reverse strand, counting down.
CAACTTGGTTGGTTCTCATGAGAAAATCATTTATCCTTTATGGGTTCTTGAAAAGGCCACCGATAATTTTAGCCCTGCAAAGATGTTGGGCAAAGGAGGGTTTGGATTTGTTTATGAAGGTAAGCTTGAGGATGGTTCGATGATTGCAATGAAGAGAATGGATCCTGAGCTTGTGCGTAGCAAAGGATTGCAAGAGTTTCAGGAAGAGATCATGAACATATTGGGAAAGGTCTGCGATCAAAATCTTATTTCACTCCTTGGGTATTGCATTGAGAACAATGAAAGGATTCTCGTATATGAATTTATGCCTCGGGGCATGCTAAGCCAACACCTTTTCCATTGGGAGCAGAATGGGCTCAAGCCTCTCAATTTGATCAATTGTCTGCTTATTGCTTTGGAGGTAGTTTATGGGATGCAATATTTACACAACCTGGCTTACAAAATTATCATTCAAAGGGATTTAAAGCCTTCAAATATTCTTCTAAATGATAGGTTGTGAGAAAAATTCTATGATTTTTGTCTTTTCGAGCTTGCTACTGAGGATAAAACATCCGTGGAAACAAGAGTGCGTAGCACATTTGGAATGATACAATAGAAATGTTGGAGAGAGCAAGGGATACTAGGTCAAGAGAAGAATCCTCCTCTAGGTGGAACGATGAGAATGATGGAAAAGGAGGAGATAAGGAGTTTGAGGTGAAGTGGAGACAAATTCCTCCTCTTCCTCTTCCTCTTCCTCTTCCTCATATAATCTTTGGTGCAATGGGGATGAAGATGGGGTTATGGAATAACATAGGATAATCAAAATAGAGCCCATATTGGTATCATGTCTAAGCAATGTAGGTAACCAATGCCCATAAATTCAATTCTAAGGTAATCTACTCACAGAGACCACCTTTATCTTGATTTTCTCTTTCACACTATTATAAAAAAAAATTCATTTTTAGTTCACAAAAATTTCTTTCTTTCATAAAAAGGAAAATTATCTTATGGGATGCAAATCTGAATTTCATAGACATACTCTTCTTTCTTCTCTTCTTGGAATGCCATACATGATTTTCAAGTGAAATACACACTTACAGTGATCGAAAAAACCAACATTTATTGCATGCCTCTTCATTTGAAGGGAACGCCATTAGGAGTCCCTCTAGGGGGAGTAAAATCATGCCTTGAAAGGGCATAAGCTCTCAAAATTCAGTCATTATTTCTAATTTCCACCACACCGATATCAAAATTTTCAATACTATGATCTCGTAAGTACTACTAAGACAATGCACATTTTAGTTATATTGGAGAGAGGATTATTTTTTCTATCCAGAAAAAATGTGTTTGGGGCCTTTTCTGACAGACCTATATCTCGAAGTATATTGCATTAGTTATTTAAAATTTAAAAGAAAGGAGTTGTAAAAATATTTGAAGCAGGTTATCACCGAGATTAAGAGATGTACATTCCATGAGAACTCTTCATCATCCATCTTTAACTTCCCTGTCACTGATCATCTTGACTTGTTCTTCATCTCTATTTTCCAACCTGTGCCCCACAACCTTTATTTTGGTTTGCTCACATGCTTGCATCTCTCTCACGGTACCCTCTAAACTTATCACTATTACATAAACTGAAAATATTCCCACTTTTAATGGTATATTTCCTTTCTTTATATATATATAATGAGATTAATAGTATTCTATCTGCCCTAGGAATCTTCCTCAGAAAGCAAGTTGCCTGGTTACGGTGATAGAGCCTGCTGCCAAACATTCCAAAATTAATTTTTTATTTGGGGATGAATCTCGAGCATTCGTTCGATAATTCATTCCATCATGCCCGATTTCGGTTACGCTTCCTTTTTCAGCCAAAATATGCACCAAGTCAATTATTCTCCCTTGAAATTTGTAGCCACCACTCAAATACAACTACAATTTCATTTTATTTATTTATCCTTTTTGGGAAGAGGAAGCTTCTTCAAAATAGCTCTTCATGCACCAATTTACTAATTTACTAATGTCAATTTATTCACCATGCCAATCTCGATTTTGATAAACAATCAACGAATGAAATGGCATTGAATTTGACATAAGCTCTAAGCCCTTATAAAGTGCACTTTGTTTTCGATGATGCGGGTGGAGTGCATCCCAAGTTAGAAAGATGTTGGAGCCATCGATTAGGGTAGGTCGAGTGACATTGCAGGGTGTAACTGAGTAAGAACAATATGATTGTGCTCTGAAAAAAGAACAATATGATTGGTATTACCATAATTAGTTCCTTATTGTGAATGACTATTTGCACAGGTAGAAATTCATGAAGAATTGGACTTTCTACTTCGATGTAGATGAATATTTGTATATTCCCCACAGGGGAACACTGAAATATGTGTTTAAGGAGCTCTCAAATCACCATTGAGAAATATTCCATGTCCAAGAAGCTTTGTTTGCGGAATAAATTGCACAACAACTCGATCAACTATACTTATTCTAAGTAGCAAATTGTTATGGTTCCAATTAATTAGAAGTAAAGATTCAATTATGTATTTTGAATTTGAAATTCAATGTAATAATTTTGTTGTGCGAGGAATGGAGATTTGAACAGTTGGTATTCAAGGATGTGAAGAAACAGATAAGGAGGGATTGCAAGTATGTAATGTAGGCTATAAATATGTTTGCAACTAGAGTTCATTGTTGGATTTAGAGACGTCTAATTACAATAATTAGGTTGGACATGCGTGCATTATGATTATGATATCAAATACTGTCAGCAAGATTACATTTATGTAATGATTAAATATGCCAAATAATGTAATTAATTAGGTCATGGTATTAAACGTATTTAAATAAGGATTTGGATACAAATACATATAGAATAATGTTCATCAATTATAATTGTTAATGGACCGATTATAATTGATTGAAATAATAGCAGTAATAAATTTCTTAACAGCTAAATTTCGGCTGTCCATATTTCTTGACAGCTAAATTTCGGCTGCCCTAGGATTGGGACTGCTATAAAAAGGCTGAGTTTCCAAAGCTTGCAATTACTCAGAAAATTGTCTGCTCCATTGAAGACTTGATACTCTATCAAGGATAGCCAGAGAAAAGGATTGCAAGCTCTTGGAAGGATTCAAGAGCCAACAATTCAAGTCAAGACCAGGAGTTCTAGAAGATGGAAAGTAAGTTCCGCTGTGCATTATTTTCAATTTCTTACAAAGGAGTAGATCTTGGTTAGGGTTTAAAGTAATTAGGAAAACCCATAAATTAAATCTAACAATTGGTATCAGAGCTCCCTTATGTAAGAATTGCAGTTTGATTCGGTTTTAAATGCAGTCATTTTGTCGATAAAGATTTTGAGCGCTGTCTTGATAGGAACTATTCAATGTTTAAACAATTGCAGTGCCTTTTATTGATTAAAAAATGTTGAGTGCTTCAGAATTGCGCTACATATTCTTAATCGGATATGTTGAGTGCTTAAGAATTTCGCGGCATCTTTTTTTTTTTTTTGAACGAAAACATTGATGCTTAAAAATATTGCAGTACATTTTCTTTAATAGCAATTATTGATTGCTTAAGGATTTGCCGCGTATTTTTTTTTTTTTTGATCGAAAGGTCTGAATACTTAAAAATATTGCAGTGCATTTTCTTTAATAGCAATTATTGATTGCTTAAGGATTTGCCGTGCATTTTGTTGATCGGAAAATCTGAGTACAAAAGTATTGCAGTGCATTTTCTTGATAGAAATTAGATGGAAATTTTTTATTTGAAATTTTAATTTTCAAAAGATAGGGTGAAATTGCATCCATTTTCAGACCAATTTGGCCATTAGAATACCTTAATTACCAGCAGACCCTTATATTGATGATCACTGGTCGTATTGACGTTGAGAATACACCTTGAAGTTTCAAGATAGTCTCTGGACAGAGCTAATTCTACAGCTTTCGCTACCTTCTCTTTGAATTGAAATCGCGGCTTACCGGGACGCTTGAATATATTCTCTATTTTCGTTGCTTTTAAGTTCGTGTTTTCTGTCGCGATTGTTGGGAGCAGACATGGCTTTGGTTGTTAAGGTAACGTAGTCTTTGCGTCTGCTCTGCAAACTGCTTTCGGGATCTTGTGCTGAATAAAAATGATTTGGGTTTTGGGGGTTTGATTTGGCAGTGCTTGATTTCTATATCAGAGAGTTTCATTTTCCACCTTAGTTGTTTGTTCATTGCAATTTTTGTTAATATCTACGCTTTTTTCAATTACTGAAAACAAAACGTTGTAATCACCAAGTTTATTGGGCTATGGTCCGGATTTAGTATTACTTCAACTTTCATTGTATTGCATTGTGTAATAACAAAGTTCAGTTAATAAAATACAGTTGTTCGATGCACAGTAAATGAGGCTGGTAATTGCGATGTGAAATTTATTTTCTCGTTTTAAATATCCTGTAAATTTTTTTTTAATGGGAGAATGAGAAACACATTTTATTTAGGGGCTAAATTTTGTTATTGGAGAGTTACCAGCAATTTTTATTTAGGGGCTAAACTATTCTCCAAGCAAATTTTATTTAGAGTCTAAACTCTGTGTATTAATTTAGTTTATAAGGGCGAAAATATGGTAGAGTAATTGTGAGTAATTGTAAGTGATTGTAATTTAGGTTATAATAATTATAATTACTATAATTAGGATTTAGATATTATTTAAAATTGGTATTAACACCAATTAAAGGGTATAATACTGAATTCTAAATTGATCACAATAATGCTAATTATGGCATAAAAATTTATATTAACGTTAATTACTGATATAATACCAAATTCAGATTTTATCACAATAATGCTAATTATGGCATAAAATTTGTATTAACGTTAATTATTGATATAATACTAAATTCGGATTTTATCACAATGATGCTAATCATGGCAACCATAAATAAATTATTTAGTATTCTCTAAATAAATTATTGAAGCATTTCTAAAAGGTAATGATTGTAGAAATTGCTAAAGTTTTACTAATTTTGGAATCTAACTAAAGGCGTTTTTAAGTATACATGTGTTGTTTTTCACATGAGTCAAGCATTGATGTTCGCAAATGAACCGCTCTCTGTAAGACGATTGCAAGGGTGACTCATGACAAGTTGAAATGACGTGCTGGCAATGGACGTGGGTGTTAGCTTTCCCAAAGGAGGGTTGGCGCCTGCTAAGTTGTTTGGTGCATAAGGGTAGTGTATGAAAATTAGTTGCAACACACATGGAGTAGCGATGGTCGTTAGTTCATGGATATGTTAGTCTGACCCAAAGGTAGATTGACAAAAAGGTTGCATGTTTGTACTTTATTCACTACACCAAAGTGCCTGAAGGTAATGATTGCACCCAAAGGTGTTTCATTATTGAATGGTGTTTTGGCTAAAGTTTTAATGGAGCAAATAGTTTTACACATGCCTTTAGATAGATTTTAGAATTATGATTAAGGATCAAATCGTGACGCATCGTATCTAAATTATTTCCCTGTTCTTGAATTTTTCAGATCCAAACATAATGTCAAGTCTAAGTCAGATTAAGCTCCTCATGGGGAAAAATTTCAAACAGTGGGAGCAAAAGCTGAAATTAGTCTTAGGGATCATGCAATTGGACACAGCACTGAGATTTGATCGCCCCAAGCCTAATAAAGAGAGTGAGGTAACTCCTCAAGAGAAGGCTGATATTGCTAGATGGGAGCATTCAGATCGCATGTGCATAATGGTGATGAAGCAAACGATCAATGAGACTTTTCGAGGCATCATACCTGATACAGAGACATGCGCTATTAAATACCTTAAGGCCCTTGAAGAAAAATTCACAAAGAGTAAAAAGACTGAAGTTAGTACACTCTTTGTGAAGTTGGCAACAATAAAATACAAGGGAAAAGAAGGGGTTAGAGAGCATGTTATTGAGATGACAAGAATGCAACGTGCCTTGAAAGGGCATAATTATGACATC
>APFE031370159.1:21546-77695 GCA_000404065.3 Pinus taeda | reverse complement strand
TTGTTTGGTGCATAAGGGTAGTGTATGAAAATTAGTTGCAACACACATGGAGTAGCGATGGTCATTAGTTCATGGATATGTTAGTCTGACCCAAAGGTAGATTGACAAAAAGGTTGCATGTTTGTACTTTATTCACGACACCAAAGTGCCTGAAGGTAATGATTGCACCCAAAGGTGTTTCATTATTGAATGGTGTTTTGGCTAAAGTTTTAATGGAGCAAATAGCTTTACACATGCCTTTAGATAGATTTTAGAATTATGATTAAGAATCAAATCGTGACGCATCGTATCTAAAATATTTCCTTGTTCTTGAATTTTTCAGATCTAAACATAATGTCAAGTCTAAGTCAGATTAAGCCCCTCATGGGGAACAATTTCAAACCTCTTGCTTTAGTTTGTTCTGAAGTTAATTTAAGTTCTGTATCTAGATATACCTGGTGGATAGATTCAGGTGCAACGACTAACATCAGTATGTCGATACAGGGTTGCCTAAGCCATCGCAAGCCAAGTGAGGCAGAGCGCTACGTTTACGTAGGAAATGGCAATAAAGTAGAAGTGGAAAGCATAGGAAATTTTAGATTATTATGTAAGACAGGATTTTATTTAAGTTTTGATTCTTTAGTGGTTCCATCTTTCAGAAGGAACCTAATTTCTATATCTTATTTGGACAAAAATGGTTATGTATTTTCATTTGGTAATGGAAATTTCAGTTTGTGTCGAGATTCTAAGCTTCTTGCTTCTGGTATCCTGTCTTCTTATGATAATCTTTATTTTCTAGATATAGACACTTCACATTCAGAGGCACTGCATATAGATAATAGAAAACGTAAATTAACCTGCGAGAAATCTGCAACATTATGGCACAAGCGATTAGGACATATCTCTATGAAAAGAATAGAACGTCTTGTGTCTAATGATATGCTCCAACCTTTAGATTTTACAAACGTAAGTGATTGTGTAAATTGTATAAAGGGAAAACAAACTAATAAACGTAAGTATGATGCAAAAAGGTGTAATGATGTCTTAGAATTGATTCATACGGATATTTGTGGTCCTTTTCCAAAGGCTACAAGAAATGGTGACCGTTACTTTATCACATTCATAGATGATTATTCAAGATATGGTCATATTTACTTAATAAAAGAAAAGGCGGAAGCATTAGACGTGTTCATAAAGTTCAAAACGGAAGTTGAGTTACAACTTAACAAACGTATAAAGTCCATTCGTTCTGATCGTGGTGGTGAATACTACGGTCATTATGATGGATCAGGAGAACAGCGTCAAGGTCCCTTTGCAAAATACTTAGAGGAATGCGGAATTGTTCCTCAGTATACGTTGCCAGGTTCGCCTGCAATGAATGGTGTTGCTGAGCGATGAAATCGCACCCTTAAAGACATGGTGAGAAGTATGATTGCTCGTACAACTCTACCTGTGAATTTGTGGGGAGAAGCCTTAAAGACTGCAGCATACATACTCAATAGAGTGCCTACTAAAGCAGCGAACAAGACCCCTTACGAGTTATGGGTTGGGCGCAAGCCTAGCTTGAATCAGTTTGGGGATGTTAGTTGTACGACAATATGTATAATAGATATATGTGATTGGAAAAATAGAACCATATAAACATGAAAGCAAGCCAAATGGAACGCAGAGATAGAGGAACGGAATTGGATTATCTGCATATTAGTGCCCCGCGACGGTACAGATCTGTGTTCGATTCCCGGCCGATGCAACATCGCTTTGCCCTTTCAGATGGAAACTGTAAAAGAGATGATGCTTGTTAAGCTGGAGAACCAATCAAACTATTACATGCTTCGTTCTGCCGTTGGCCAGCATAAATAACCTCTATAAAACTTTTATCAGAATGTGTTTCCATCTACAGTCGTTGTAGTATAGTGGTGAGTATTCCCGCCTGTCACGCGGGTGACCCGGGTTCGATCCCCGTCAACGGCGTCTTGTTAACCTTTTGGCAGCCTGCGACTACAACACTTCGTACCTGCTGCTCTCTATGTTAATTCGATTCCATTCTTCTCCGGGAAAATTCAGATTCCTGCTTTTATCTTCTTATATGTCGTATCCTCCTTTTATCTTATTTTATTTTACGTTGTATTGGTGGACAAATATCAATCACTTTCACATTAGTGTGATTTTTGTTACTTGACAACTAGTGTGTATGGGAAGATTTTGCTTTTACTAAATAAGCAATCAAGGATCTAAATAGATAACAGATGAACATCATAGATACTTACTAAATAGTGGTCTTACAACGCCTTGGATAGGATTCGATTGTGAATCTCCCTTAGTTCTCTTTTTTTCTACTCGTGAAATCCAATTTCTAAGGTTTTATTGGGTTTCCTACGATGAGTGTGTTGAAAGGGGGGCAAAGCTCACCCCCGCCCCTCTGAAATACTGGGTTTCTTACGATGAGTGTGTTGAAAGGTGCAAAGCTTACCCCCCTCCTCTTTTGAAATATTGTTTAAGGGTTTACAACAACATTTACCAAAGGTGAGAAAAGAAAAGCGAACTCCTCAAAATTGCCAATTCTAGGCTTAAAATGGCAAGTAAGTTTGCAAGGTCGCTATATTCCTAAAGCACCTTAGAACCTTACCTTCAACATTCCTTCAAAAAGCTAGGAGGATTACCGCAAAACGCTGAAAGACCATGATTTCACTTGCAAATTTATAGGAGGGTGGCCCTCAGAAAGAGACTTAAAACGATGGATCTTAAAACGATGGATCTCACAGAAATGGTAGCCCAAGGGATAAATAGATCTTCAGCTAGGCCCTGAAAGATTCTTCACTATTATTTTCTCCAATTTGGAAGATCAAGCTAGAATTTTTTACAAAGGACCTTATTTCTATAATATTGCAGGGTTGTACATAAGGCACTGGGAGGAGTGCTTCAACCCTGATAAAGAGGAATTCATGTCTGCACTGGTGTGAATTTGGTTGTATTCACTTCCAATTGATTTATGGATCCCAGAAATACTAGAAGGCATCAAGAATGTATTGGGACATTTTGTGAAAGTCTTAGAAATTACCAGACAGGGTCGGAACATGTCATATGCTTGCCTTTGTATATATATGAACATCTCCCAACATCTACTGGAGTCCATCACCTTAAATTATCAAGGAGAAATATGGTCTCAACCACTCGATTATGAGCATGTTCCCTTTCATTGTAGGCTTTGCCATGAACATGGCCATTTATTTAGGGACTGCCCTAGTGGTAGAAAGGATCTAGATAGTGTGGGATCGGTTGACACAAAAGGCTTTACCAAAGCAACTAATAGCAAAAGAAATTATAGGCTGCGTGTTGACAATACTCTGCTACCACCACCCGGAAAAATGGTTTTGAGACCCTAGCAACGATGGAAGAAGATCCACCAGAGGATTTACCAAATGATGGTCAAATGCAGGAAAGCACCCAGTATGTGAAGGAGAAGGATACAAAGCAAACATCAAAGCGCAAAATTCCAGAGCTCGTAAAAGGGGTAAGTGGGAAGACTGAGGTTACTAGCTTGCCAGGTATTGAGGAGGTTTCCCAGTTGACAAGCCAGACTTACGAGTCTTTGTCCAAGGAAAAAAGTTTGCTAGTTGACCTACTCAATAAATGGGTGGAAAAAGACTTGGCAAACCTGTCGGTGGAGCAATGCGATCAATATGTGAAGGCCTCGTTTGCCTACAAAATTCAAAGAAGGAAACAATCATCAAAGGGACTAGGTATACACTCCATTGTAGAATTTCGGGAAAAAAATAACAATATCTTAGTTAAGGAGCTAGTTAAGAAGGCCAAAAAATGGGGCGGGAAAAACAAAAGGACGCTTTACAAGAGACATGGGATGTCCCAGTGAATTTTGGACAAGCCATGGCGCTTGAGGATTACTACCCAGTTGTCCCCAAACAATCTCAATGAAGATCCTCACCTGGAATGTACGAGGCCTTAATGGGAAAGGTAAACAAAGGTATGTATGGGAACAAATAAAGAAAGAGACACCAAAATTCCTAATTTTGCAAGAAACAAAGCTAGTTTGGGACAAATTGAACAAGATTGTTGATTTTTGTTGGAAAGGCTGCCATTTTATGGCAATTGATGCTCAAGGTAGCGTTGGGGGATAACAATATTATGGAACCCCGAACAAGGAATATCCCAAGATTGAGTGGAAAGCAAGCACTTTTTAACATGTTTCAAATATCTGGGTACAAAAGACCTAATAGTTTTGACAACGGTGTATGGACCTCCAATATCCATAGAAAAACCAAAATTTGTAGAGCAGATTTGCTATTATAGATAGTGGTTTCCTCACCAATTTTGGATCATGGGGGGAGACTTCAATATAATAAGATCGTTAGCAGAGAAAAGAGAAAAAAGGAGGTTCTTGTAGACTCAAACCGATATCAGAAACCTTTAACAGTTTCATTGAGGAATTCAGGTTAGTCGATATCTCTACAGTAAATGGAATCTTTACTTGGAACAACAGAAGGGGGGAACATCATCAAATAGCTAGTAGGCTAGACCACTTCCTTATGATGGAGGAAGTGGAGGAAGTGTTACACATGGATATATTTTTTGAGGTCACTATTATGCCCTGTTTGGGGTCTAATCATTGGCCACTCATATTAGAAGTAGACCTGAAAGCAATGCCAAAAAAACAACCTTTTCGCCTAGAGGGCTTTTGGTTGGCCGACCCTCGCTTCCTTGAACACGTTAATGCTTGGTGGCAAGAAGGATCCATTCAAGGTAGAAATAAAATGCATATTTTCAAACTCAAGTTACAAAAATTGAAACACAACATCAAGGTTTGGAAAAAATAACACTTTGGAAATATTTTTGAAGAAAAGCTAAAGCTGGAAGGAAAAATGCAAAATCTATAGACACACATCATTGTGGAAGGGCGAACTATAGATCTAGTGGTGGAGGAGGGGCTTACACTAAACCAACTAGAAAAACAGAGGCAACAAGAGGAATTTATATGGAAGAAAAAGTCTAGGGTTCGATGGCTAAAAGAGGGTAAAGGAAACGCCAATTTTTTTCATAATTCAATGTTGCAACATAGGCACAATAATAAGATCTTTTCTATCTTGGGGAGTGATGGTCATATAAGGATTCTTCACTCAGAAATTGAGGTAGAGTCGGTACATCCTTTTAGGCAATTGTTAACAGAAAACTCCTTTCAAAGGCAACAACTTATCAATAAAGTATTAAAAGGGATTCCCCAAATCAATTTCCAAGGAACATAATCTAGCCTTGATGTAGCCAGTCTCCCTTCAGGAAGTGGAAGAAGTTGTTATGGGTTTGCCTAAGAATAAAACACCCGAACTGGATGGCTTTACTTCTGAATTTTACCAAGCATGTTGGCCTTTTATGGGGCAAGAGATTGAGGATTTAGTGGAGGAATCAAGACAAACTCAGTCATTATGGAGAGGATTAAACGTGACTTTTATCACTTTGGTACAGAAACAAGGCCGCTCAGAGGATCCCAATGAATTTCGACCTATTACATTATGCAATGTTATTTATATAATCATATCAACGGTTATAGTAAAGAGTCTGAAGCCTCTACTCTCCAATCTTATTTCGTCAGAACAATCTGTCTTGGTGGAAGGTTGACAGATCATGGATGGCATTTTTGTAGCTCGGGAAATTATACATTCACTCAAAGAGATGAAGAATCCCACTATGTTACTAAAACTAGATTTATCTAAAGCGTATGACTGTCTGAATTGGGATTATTTACTCCACATCTTAGGTGCTTTTGGGTTCTCCTGGTAGTGGATATCATGGATTTTCTCACTAATATCTTCACCTTTCTTTTCCATAGTAGTCAATGGTTCCCCATATTTTACATTTAGGTCATCAAGGGGATTATGACAAGGGGGGCCTTTATATCCATTCCTCTTCATCCTTGCAATGGAAGGCCTAGGTAGATTCTTGAAGAAATCTTTCTCTAAGGGAATTATCAAAGAGATCACGTTCTTTGGGCGAGAATTACAAGTTACACATCAACAATTCATTGATGATGTTTTCCTAATTGGGTTGCCAACATTACGCGAGGCAAAAAAAATTCGAAATCTCCTGCAAATATTTGCGGATGCTTAAGGTACTATGATCAATAAGGACAAAACCAGACTTTTCTTTTTTAATTGCAAGGACTCTGTCGTAAATCACTTGACCCGAATTTTGGAATTTAAGTGAGGTTCCCTTCCTGTACAATATTTGGGAGTACCATTACTCTTATATCAGAAACGCATAGGGTGTTGGCAGAAGTTGGTAGACAAATTGGGTAGAAAATTACAAAATTGGGCATTTCAAGAACTTAATTTTACAGGTAGATTAGTATTGAATAAAGAGGTTTTGCGGGCTATTCCTCTATATCAGATGACAATTATGCCACTTCCCAAAACTACAAGTAGTAAGTTCAAAACAATTTGGAGAGATTTCTTATGGAAAGGAGCGACTAAAGAAAAAATATGGATGCTTGTCAGTTGGGATAAACTTATACTACCTAAGTCTTAAGGGGGATTAGGGCTGTGAGATCCAGATGTCATGAGTATTGCACTTGGAGCAAAATCTGGTGGCAGTGGGTCAAAGGAGGAGAACGATTATGGATACAAATTTGGAACCAGAAATATACCTGATCAGTGACACCAGAGGAAATATTGCGAACAAATGAATCTCGAGATGGGTCGAGCCTAAGGAATTGGGCTCAAGAAAATAGAGAATTGGTAAGGGAATATGCTTTATGGGATGTGCGATTAGGTGACAAAGCCAATTTTTGGGACGAGTCTTGGAAATAGATGCCAGGACTCAATGCCAATACTGAATTTCTAGAGACAAACATGTTTGGAAAGTAAAGGTATGATGAAAGTAAAGGATTATTGGAAGAGATCCAGTGACACATCCTTCTGGAGGATATGGAAAGAGCGGAAGGATTGGCCTCTAGCCCTACATCCACTCCCATGGGAAAAGCTCATGCAAGAGCTATGTTAAAGAAGGATTCATTTGGTGAATGGAAAGGACATATTATGTTGGGGGACTGAGAAAAATGGTTGTTTTAGAGTAAGGAAGCATATTGTATTGCAATAGGATACCAAGTAGTGGAGAATCAACAAATATGGAAGTGGATTTGGTCGGGTTTCTGGTGGCCCATAATTTCAAAATTCCTTTGGGTGATTGCATGGAGGCGGCTGTTAACTTGGGACAAGAACATATAGAGAGGATTCGAAGGAACTTCTATTGTTTCCTTTGTAGGGAAGCATAGGAAACAATCAAGCATATTTTTATTTCTTGCACTTTTTGTACTAAGGTTTGGGAACTCATTATACAATGTTTTGGGCATTTGATTCCAATTTTTTGAGATATGCTTTTTACTTTTAGCCACTAGACTGTTATTTAGTTTAAGGACATTATAGTCAATATAGATTGGCATTTAATTTTTGGTTTTATTTGGTAGAATCTGTGGAAAGAACATAATCATAGAATTTTCAGACAACAGTTCAAAGCATCATACATAATAAAAAACATTACTTTGGAAAACCTGTGGGAAATTATATTATCAATCGCATGGTCAACAAGAGATTAGGAAGCAAATGTTGTGGAAATGGGAATATTATGAAGGTTGCAATTGGAAAGTAGTATGACCACTTCTAACCCAGTAAATTATGTACAATCGGTTGTAATGGTAAATAACTATTATCAACCACCACCAACTTCCTTCATCAAGTTGAGTTTTTCCAAAGCATCAAAAGGAAACCTAGGGTCAATAGGTTTTGGGGGTATATTGAGGGGCCATAACTCAGACCCTATAAGAGTTTTTGCAGTTGATTGTGGTTTTGCAACAAATAACCTCTCAGACTTCTTGGTAGTGGAGAGAGCACTACATATTGCAACTCATTTAGGGTTCAAGTTGATAGATCTACATGGAGACTCGATGTTGGTGATACAATGTGTTCATAAACTCCTAGATGGCAAGAAAAACAAAAATCCATTCATAGATGGAGATTTGAAAAAGTAGTCGCTAATATAGCGAAGTGCCTGCAACATTTTGACTACATCCTTGTCGAGCATATTAGACGTAAGTGTAATGGAGTGGCAGACTACCTAGAAAATTTGGGCTGTGATATGCAGGGTCTGGACGGACACAATAAGGCCAATGCCGGGCTGGGATGTGGAGAATCACGCAATCAAGAAGTTTTTAGAAAAGGACAAAAAGAGTAGAGAATCCCCGATGGGGGTGTTAGCCACCAAAACCACATCTACAGACATCGTTTCACCAAAAGATCTAGAACATGTGGATGGCTACATCAATAGACATAACGTCACCAAAGGATCTCGAGCATGCAGATGACTATTGCCAAGTGTCCCCTCCATGATGTAACGTGTAATAAAAGCACGTTAAAAATGGTGATTTATCATTTGGCAGCAATCCCTATTCCAAGTGTGAAGGTGGTGGGAGACAGTGGGCATTATTTCCGGTTTCTGGTCTATGCATCACCTTTGGTTTGTTCAGTCCTTGAAGCTCTTGCCTTAATTTTTCTGACATGATCAACCATGCGAATGAATTAAGGTTGTTTGCAAGTCATTAATGGCTCCTTGCAATACAAAGAAGATGTTTTTTGTTAAGTTGTGTGCCACATTACACATCTGTCCTAGATTGGTCCTTTCTAGCAGCGTGATGGTCCCTCAAAAACATGCGATGTCTCTTCTTTGTGTGATTATAAATGGATTGGGTCATACAAGGGGTGGCACTGGTACATAATATCCTGTAGTGAGGGCTGTAACTTCGGAAAAATACCATGGTTGAAGAAATGGTAGCTTTGGACAAGAATGTGATTTGGAACCTAATTTATTTTCCACATGGAAGAAATCCCTTTGGTAGAAAATTGTTTTTAAAAAGAAATTGAATGCAAAAGGAAAAGTGGGGAAATACAAAACTCAATTAGTAGCAACAGGTATTCAAATAGAATTTGACTTTGGTGATCTTTTTTTCCTGTTTCCAAGACAACTTCTATTATATTTCTTTTATCTATTGTTGTGTTTTTTGTTCTTCAATTTGCACAGATAGATGTGAATACAACATTCTTACATGGTGATAGAAAAGAAGACAACTACATGAAACAACCATAAGACTTTGTTGTGAAAGGAAAAAAGAGCTAATATGCAAGGAAGAAGTGATCCTGATTATGTTAAATCCAGTTTCAAGTTTTATTCTAGTTCAGGGATATCTATTATTCTCATACTTTGGTTCATAAAAAAATTTAGGGTTCGAAGATTTCTTAATTTATTATTCTCATCGCGTGGGTAATCAAATGTTTTAGGGATCCAAGATAGATAAAAGAAATGCAAGTATCCCTTGAAGATCGAAAAAGGAAATGCAACGAGCCCACACAAGATAACAGTTTGTCTTGGCTCTTTAGATGTTGGACAATGATTATTCATTTTAATGATCTATTCAGCGAAGCATATATTTATTAATCTAAAGTTTTAGATGATGACATTGTAACAAATGAAACATTATTATATCTATTTGAATTCAATTTGTTTTATGTATTTAAAATCAATTTGTGTGTGATACGTTTATGTATCATGTTTTAACCAAAATATTGCCAAGGAATCTAAAAAAGTGATAAAATGACACATGATTATTGTACATGTTGGCATTGCACTGGAAACCCAATGATCCATTGCCTACATCAATTTCAATTTTTTTTATGGCTATATCTAAGCATAATTTTAATTTTATAGTGCATTGAAAGCTAACTGTATTGTCGTTTCATAACCATTGCTTCCACATGTGACATATTAAAACAAAGGTTGAGGAAAATGAAATTTTGATTGATAATAGTTGAGATTTATGTATGTATTGTACATAATGATTTCATCTTTCCCTTATACGATAGTAACATGATACATTGGAAGAAAAGATTTGGAGAAAACATATTTTCTGTTGTGAGTGTAACATTATCACTGAGACAATATTGATAGGTACTGGTTCAGATATTGGGATTATAATAATAGATAATAGAAAACACACAATATGGGATTATAATAGTACTACTATGGAATCAACTAAAAGATATTTGATGTCACCATTTTATGGTATCCACTAAGCAAATGTGCTTTTTGTCTTGATTAATTATTTTAATAATCTCTTTCATATTTGTGATTTCACATGGAATTCATTTTGTTTATAAATAAGATCTAAAGAGTTCAAGGCGTTAGCTTATTTGTTTGTTGTCAATATTGTTTGGCATTAACAAGTATATGGTTAAAACCCCATTAGTTATATACAGACATTTTCTTGATTTTACTCTTGAAAACAAAAAAAAATGTGATCTATGTAGAAATCCATTTACATGTGGACATATTTCCTTAATGAAAAAATACTATCGCACATCATGTTGGTGTGTTCCAATGCAACTCTCCATATGGAAAGAATGAAAGTGACACAACTCATAGGTTTCAAAACTTCTATTAGGTGTATATATAACTTAGGATTATGAAAAAATTAAAGATTACGAGAGTTAAAAAAATAACTGAGGGATAAAAGGTACGCATAATTTTGAAAACTAGAACAAAGATTTAATGGAATATTGTGAGTTATGGACGATACTCACCATTATGATATAGACATCCATGATCAAGATGATAGGTGGTGTGGAAGGTCTTCATATTATAGTCATGTAATATTGAATTCCATACACTTATATTCTAGTCATGTATTGGGTTCTCCCATACATATTTGGGTATTGCCAATTCATAGGAACTATGGCATTAGGAAGGGCCAATAGTTGTTTTCTTCCCATCCCAATTCTTCAACATACTTGAGTTTGTTTTGTATAGTGGGATTGAAGGCTCAATTTTTTATTTGATGATAATAATATCAACATGACACTATCCAAGGGTACTATTGGTTGTGAAATAAAAGCATGCTACAAATAAAAATACATTATTCTGAATTATAGAGTAGGGCCATTCCCCCATGTTTCTCATGCTTTGAGGACAAGGGGAACTTTGAGAAATATTTCCCCAAATCCACCTTTGGAGAAACTCAGGGAAATGCATTGGAAACATTTCCATAGTGTGGGTGACACATTTCCCGAAACATGTGGTGTTTGGGTGCCCTTAAGGGAGATGCCTTACCCATGATATTATTCAAGTCATCAATATGTTCCCAAGATATGATAATAGATGAAATGAATGATTCCATAATAGAGGATATTTCTAAAGATGAGATTCTTGACACTCTCTCATTCATGGAAAATGGTAAAAGCCAAGGCTAGCCAATTTGATAGCAGAGTTCTATTTGGGATTCTATGAATTCTTCAAAGGTAACCTCTTAAAGATTGTTAGTGAATCCAAACGGTTATGGAGAGTTCTAGGGGCCTTGAATTTTGCCTTTATTGTTATTATTCCAGAGAAGCAAATCAGGTTGACATTTGAGGGTTTTCTCCCCATTTCGTGTTGTAATTTTATTTATAAACTAATAAAAAAACAATTTCTCAATCAAAGGAACAATTTTGAATTTTTCAACATAAACAAATTCATGATCTAGTGGATTTGGTGTAGGAAATAACTCATTCTATTAAAATTGCTAAGCAAAAGGAGACAATACTAAAAGTTGACTTGTTGAAGACCTATGACCATGTAAATTGGACTTTTCTACGTGTTCTCCTTATTTAGGTATGATTAGATCTAAGTATGGTAAATTGGATATTGGGATGTATTAGCTCCACATCTTTCATTGTTTTGATATATGGGGATTTATCAAGATTTTTTCATGCATCTAATGATCTAAGGAAGGGATGTCATGTGTCACTTTTTCTTTTGCTATTAGTGGTGGTATGTCTCAACAAGCTTATTGCTTAGGAAAGATAGATTGGCTCTTTAAAAATTATCAAAATCTCTTTGCCAGAGACTTTATCTCGTCTCATCTTCATTGATGATACCCTTTAATTTGGCTCTCATTCCTCTCAAGATATTCATTCTTTCAAAATGGGCCTCTTCATTTATGGAGCTTCTCCAAGTCTTGCTATTAATCTTCAAAATCGATGTCTTATTTATAATAGTTTGGATCCTAATATTTTGAACAAAGCCATGGCTCTCTTTCCTTTTGAATTCAAATGTTGGGTTTGTGTTTATTATTTGTATGACTATACCCATGTGTTGTAAAATGTGTAATGCATAGTAAGGGGGTAGTATCTCCCCCTATTTGGGAGTTCAAAATAAACACCCTTAGAAAATATTTTTTGGGAAATCTTTTGCATGTGTTTTTCATAGTTTTCGACAAAAAGTTTTTGGTAAAAGTGGTTTTGTGTGCATGGTGGTTTTGCCAATGGTTTTGTAGTTCCGATTAAGGAACCATGATTGTATTCTAATGATGGCTAAATGGATTGACAGTTAATGGATCAAGAAGATATATATTGTATTGTAATATTGTACAAAAGAGTATATATATTGAAAAATATTGTTGAATTTCCTAGTTTTAGGTTTCTAAGGTAAAAATATATATGTTTCAGTGTGTGTTTTCCATTGCATATTTTCTGTTTTATTAAGAATATTTTTGGAATAATTAATTATACAAGGTTAAAACCTACATTTAGTATCAAAACAATTTATGGAATTCGCTAAGGGCTTGGCTCAGGCATGTGGTAGACCATGTTATAGTGGAAGATCTATGGAAGTGATTCCTGTAGTGAACATAAAATGATGAGCAATTCAAAGATAGAGATAAAAAATTGAATGGTATAAATTTGAAGTGTCGAATTTAAAAATGGAAGATTTGTTTGTGGACATAGATTAATGGATAATTGTGGATATGGGTATTGCACCAACAGGTGTGTCAATAAAATATTGGACCAAGTTGGATTGAAGGGAAATGAGAAGAATACGTTTACGTATCTAAGATTCAACATTACTAAATTTTTCACGGGAAGCTAAAACAAAATATTTGTGGGATAAGTTAAGGGATTCGTATTTGTTATCTCTCCTAGAGACAACCTCCGGGTTGAGAAGAAGGTCAGTGCCTAGGAAATCTTAGAGTCTTTTGAAAATAAATTAGTGTTGCTTAAGAGATAAATGTAAAATGATTTAAATATGGTTCAATTACCTTACACATAGGCAAAATACATTTTATACATTGACACTATTTTATTCCTAAGACTTAATGTTCAGTCACGGTGGCCTACACACAAAGAGTGAGTTTCTTTAATTGTTGTAATATAGGTGAACTAAGAAATGAAAGAAAGAAACCTAATGTAGTAATTGCTCATAGTGTTCCCATGGCTGCAGATTCCCTTGGAAATCCCAAGAGCTAGGCAATCATTACAGGAATTTTGAGGTCTAAAATGGGCATCCTAAGGAAATTATAAAATGATAGTGGAAATAATAAAATAAGATTAGATTATATCATCAAATTTTAGAGGGAAAAAAGAGAAAAACTATTTTTTCAACTCGTATTTTCAACATATCTCCCTATGGGTTTACTCACATTTCGAGCAGGAACACTTGTTGGATGCAAAATTTGATTCCTCATCTAATGAGTATCCATGTTGCATACTTTCGATGGACCCTGCTACACAAAAAATGAGAAGCACATGAAAAATGTGATTGCAATAACATTTTTCTCATTTTTCATGTAGCAGGGTCCATCGAAAGTATGCAACATGCGTACTCCTTGGATAATAAACTAAATTTTGCATCCAATGAGTACTCCTTCTAGAAATTTGAGTAAAACCTTAGGGAGATAAGTTGAAAATATGCGTTTAAAAAATAGTTTTATTATTTATTATTTTTTTTACTTTTTTACTCCAAAAATGGTGAATCATCCCCCATGGTTGACATCATCATCTTGAATTTGTTCTTATCAAGTTTATTTTGGTTGTACATTTTTCTTAGGAGGCCCATTTTAGACCTCAAAATTTCTCTAATGTCTACTCTAGTTCTCTGGTCAAAATTAGTGTTGAATGTTGCAACTAATTTTTTCAGCTCACTCACACATTCTTCAAACATATCCCTTGCTTCCTTCTTCTGGATCACTTTGGAAACTTCCATTATCACACTTGTCTTGTCAATGATGTCTATTTATCTCAACTCATCAATTGACTTCTCGTTAAGGATCTTGATAAATTTCTCAGCAGTGCTGGCATTCTTAGCATCCTCCTCCTTGGACAACATGATAGATAATTCAATGGTCTTTACTGAAACTTTTTTCTCTACAACTAATTTTAGGTGTTCCCCTATCTTCTTTATTTCAGAGATGATATCATCCCAGATTAACTGCCTAAGTTCAACGAGGGGCATGATGCCCTTCAACCTATTCTTCATTTCTTTGATCTAATCTTGTGACACCTGATACTTGTTATTAATTTGATCCACGCTTGCCTGGGTGGTCTTGAGATGTTTCTCCTTAATTTACAACATGTACTTGGTGTTGTCCAAGTCAATCTGGATCTTTTAAATCTTCCTCTATGACAGTTGCAGATCCATGAGAGCCTTGGTTAACTGCTCAGTGGGGTTTTGTGGGTTGTCTGGCACAATGACAACACAAATATGTGAATCGATCTTTTGTTGCAGCTCAGTTTCCTTCAATTTGAGGGCTACCACCTCATTATTCCTTTCTATCAAATCCTTGGCTAGGATTTCCTTCTCGTTTTCCACCTAAGCCAACTCTTTGGTTTGTACATGTTCTGCAATATCCATTTTGAGTTTCTACCTCAATGACTATATTTATGATTGTGAGCCTTTAATGATAGCATCTATGGTGGACTTATCACTTGGATCCACCCCTAGCTTGGAAATTATCTCATTTTAGCTTTCATTTTGGAGATGGAGGACTCAAGGCTCCTTTGCTTAACTCCCTATAGATCATCTTCCCTGCTTGCTTTTGTAATTTGATTTTGTCCTGTAAGGGGACACTAGTCATGTCCAGAGATAGGTCTACTATTTTGAATTATGGCCCAAAAGGGAGGGACTACACTAAAGGGTGATACATGGAAAACTTCATATGAGTTATTTATAGGTCGATGGCATCCAAGAGTCTATTATGATATGACACTAAATGAGAGGTCGACTGTGACAACATTTCATCTCTAAATTTCTTGTTCATCTCCTCTGTTAGCTTCCCTTCCTCCCATGTAGGGCCAACTACTGATGTGCTTCCAATTGAACCTAGGATTTCCATGTCAGTTGAACTGAAGGTGGCAACTTGTTGGGGATCTTCTAATTACACCTAGAATCCTGGTTGGTCTAGGATCTTCTCAGTAATTTTGACCTCAATATCCTCCTATGTTTGCTCCTGGAGATTTTCTTTCTTGGCTGAGGATGGATCCTCCATCTTAGTATCTCCTGCCTCATCAATACCCCTCTTCTGAGATTTTTCCTTTATGCTTGGTGTCTCGAATTGCATCTCTGTATTGATGGGACATGAATCAAGATTAGCCTTCCATACTAATTATGGTTTAAATTCATGTTCATAGGCAGAGGCATTAATCTTTATCTTTCTATTAGAAATAATACCATGGGGATCATAATGCCACACCTCCCCTATTTCAAAATTCAATTCCTTAAACATAATTTCCACCTATTGGAAAGCTTGTCTAGAGTTCATAACAAAGGGACCTACAATCACAAGAATATTGAACATATACCCATTTTTAGCAGGGACAAAATGGATTTGATTTGTGTTTAGGCTCTGCCTGATTAAATCCAAGACAAAAATCATCATGGGAATAAATACAGGCAATTGGTGAGGAGGCAATTTAGACCCATATACCTTGATTTCGATGTAGTCTTCAAAAAAATACCAGTCAACCACCCTAGCATCCTTGTTGAGTTGAATAATTCATATTTGTTGGGATAATACTATAGAAGGGGCAATTTCGTTGATAATTTTGTAAGCAATGGCCATGAAAGTAGAGGTAAAGTGTGAAAACTCCTCATTATTTGGTGTCTTCTTCATAGAACTATCCTAGTCAAACACAAATTTCCTTTGCTTTTGGGAGTCTATAATGTTGAGGCCTTAATCAAATTCCTCCACATGAGTGTAAAGGAATAAATAAACCACTATGGAGTAGTACCTAAAATAGGAGGCTAGGTAGAATTGGTTACTCTAGAATTTGATAGCTTCAGCCAGAAAAGATAGGATTTCAAAGAAAATATCTGGCTTCATCGTCTTGTGTAAGATCCCTAGGGATACTTTAGAGACATTAGTTGTCTCATCCTCACCAAAAAACAATGGGATAACAGAAAAATGGGCTACACATACTCTAAAAACAAGGAAATGTGAAGAGTTTCTGATTTGGCATGAGATTGTGCATTCGGGACAAAAATTAGTTTGAGAAAAACATGTTTCTCTCCAACTGAGAGCCCAATGTAATCATAGAAGAGTATGATCTCTGTAAAATTCCCTAATTTGGGTATTTTGGATAAATGAAGGCATTATGTATCAATTATGGAGTGACCTCCAGAATTTTCTCCCCAGTGGAGGAAATACAACAATTTTTCTCTTTGATGGAAGTGGCCATAAACCAGGATATGAACACTGGGAAAGGGTATACAATTGGGGTAACCAGGTGGTACAATCCTGAATTAATGACTTGAAAGTGTTCTTCCTTGTCCAGGTAGTGGCCATACAAATCGAAATGAAGTTCTGATAGGTTCAGAGGGAAAAAGGAATCATGAATTCCCCCCTCTGTGTCCATGAAGGGTTCAGTGTGGCCCGAGTGTTTTGGCTATTTTGTTTTTGGGGTTTTCAATGAGCCCTTATTTTAATTTACGCACAGTAATAATTTTTGCAAGGACAAAGAGACCATGGATTACCTGGTAAGCAGAGGGAATGGAGCGTTGTGGGTGTAGAAAGGTTCTTATGTTGGTTGACAGTCGGGTGAGTGTAGTTGTGAATAGGCGGAATGAAAAGACACAACACAATTTGAAATAAACAAAATTTGAATCGCAATGGTCGATTCATAAGGGTTTATAAGCCGGAAAAGGAAGAGGTGACATTGAGGAGACATGTGGCAGATTTGGATTGGGTGGAGAGCAAGAGAGGAGGGTGATATCTTAAATAGTTTCTCACTCACCTACCACACTCACTTGATAGTGGTCTTGATTGCTGACATGGTCGCCACGTTGGCCTAATAGGTGGTGGGCCCACTTTACCTCCTCCAGTGGGGTTCCTGGGTGGACTTGGAGGCAAGGTTCGACCCCCACCAAAATTCATCACAACCGTTGATGTACGCGATGCGTTTTGTTAACCTTGACTTTCCAAGGGAAAGTGCCAGCTTAACTATCGAGCTTGTTACCTCGCTGAAGCTTCGCCAAGGTGAGGTTGCTCCAAGATGGACGATGATCTGCCCCATAGGTGGACGATATTAACTCTTTACATTTGAAAAGTAGGGAAAGTCCCACTACCACTTGGACACTCATGTGCGCTGAAAATAGTGCTTCCTTGCTGGCCCATTCCACGTGACTCCTTCCACTATGGAATCTTTACCTTCTTGGTATGACTTTCCTAATACTTCTGCTCTACTAAGCTAGAACTCAGATGTCCTGGTGCCCTAGTTGCCAGAAGCTCGAATGAATAGATATGAGGAACAAATATTTCCTTACATCGCCATGAATTGAAAACTCTCTTGTCCCCAACCCCCTTGGGCGCCTGACTCTTGTTAATATTTAATTACAAATAATTATGAGATTCCTGGATTTTGACTTTTATAAGACCAACTTTGACTGCCTCTATCTTTTAATTCAGGAGGCCATTTACATACTTCTTTATACTGTTGGAAAGCTCTGCTAGATAAATTTTTGGTTGAGTGGGTCTGACATGGTGTTTGAGCTCATCTACTACCTGGAAAATGGATTCCAAATTTGTTATTATTTGCAACTTTATCCTTTTGCTATATGAAAAATCAAAGGAACGATGAGGAGGATACAATGATAGCAATGTAAGTCCCTAGTGAACTAATTGTTCATGCAAAGAAGTTGTATAACCTGAGGATGAAGGATGAAGAGTCAACGACAAAGTATTTGAATGCCTTCAATATTGTGGCAAGTTAGTTATTATCTATTGATGTTAAGATTTTAGTGTAACAACCCAACCTATTGATGGTTGGATTTTTCCATGTAAATACATAATTGTAAATATATTTCAAGTTAAAAAGGGTTGAGTAAGGGATACAAATTTCGAAAGGGACTGAGGGAGGTGTATTTCTTGAGAAGGAGATGATTTCTTGTTTAAAAAAAAGAAAAATCAGAGATTGTGCGACTTCCATCAACCTAGTGGTTGTGTTTTAAATATATTGGTCTATTTAAGAATTAATTGGCTACCACAAATGGGACAGGCCCATGACTACTTGGAGGAGTTTACAAGTAAAACAAGACGGCAACATGGAGGAAAGGTCAATAAGGAAAATAAAGTTAAATGTAGATAGAGAGAAGAACCACGAGTTCAGAAAGAGAAGACAATGCTTTGTTGGTTGGCGGGGGGAGCGAGCAGAAAGCAAGGAGAAGAAAACTAAGTTGCAGGAAGAAGGTAGTGTTTTATGTCGATAGAAATGGAAGCACCCTACGATGTACGAGGGTCGGATCAATAAAAAGACAAAACTCAGTGTTAGAGTTGTCGATTCATTCTTGGAAGGAGCACGAATTGCAAAAAGGAGGAGGAATTCAAATCACATAAAGGATAGCCTTATTTTATTTGTAGAAAAGAGATAAATTGGCCCTTATTGACCACAAAAAAGGACACATCCGCAAATTTAGGCATGGGGAGGAAGTTGGTTTCTCTCCTTACTCCCAGGTAGCCTCCATATTTAGTTGAGAAATAGGAGCATGGGAAGAGTTTCCTATAGGTAAGGGTGAATTCTATGACATCTCAGGGGGATGGAGGGTGGACATGGTATTCTCAAGAAAATTCCTTGACACCCAAGGTGGGGATTTATCCCTAGAATCCTACTAGGGATCACTCTAACCATCTCTTTAGCTTGTTGATTAAGTGTGTTGGGTTCTAGGCTTTTATATTAGTGAGAACCACTGTGTGGCATGTTGCCATGGTGGAGGGATGTACCTGGATTCCACGGAGTATGTGTGTGAGTCATGGATGGCTAGAGAGTAGGAGTGGTGAGTCCACAACATTCCATTGCTATTTGATTTTTGTTGAGAGTAGAAGGGCAGAGGTGGCAGGGATTTGGAGTCCTTGGACACTTTTACTTTCTGAGTAGCTAGTGGGTAGAGATAGAAGGAACTCTGGAGTCCTCATGTTAGTTGACAGGTGTTGGTATTTCCTTGACCAAGACCACCTTAGTCCCTTGGAATCTGACTCAGGGGTGAAAATTGCAAGTAGCTTAGTTGCAACTGTCTATGGTTGGGTGGAGAGTTCAAGTCCCAAACTCAGTTTCCCATCAAATTTAACAATCAAAGATAAGTTCTTATGTGTAACCTTACATGACTCCATTGTTTAACTGTTATGATTCTAAGTTGGTTACATGCTTGTTGTGGATAGCTTATGTATGTTTATATGTGATTGGTGTATGGTTATATTTGGTGTGATTTTATAATCCTTTATCAAATGACATGAATGAACTGTAATTCCTTAAGTGATAATTGTATAATGAAGTCAAATAGGAGTGAGGAGGATTCGTCCTTATAGTGCAGGAATGACACTGGTGCAGGAATAACATTGGTGCAAGAATGAATAAGGTCATTGACCCTTCAGTTGGCAGTTTCCTATTGTATATTCCTTTATGGAAGTTTAGAAAACTATGAGAGATGTGATCTCTCTAGTCTTTGTGCTTATTTGGGTTAGTTAAGGGAGTCAAATTCCTTGGTTGAAAACTTTGTCATTTGTTTGGGTTTTGAGAGAAAATCCTCTTCTTTGATGCAAGAAGGGTGACCCATTCCGATAATTTTTATGAGTCCTTGTAGAGCCTTGAAGGTCCCCTTAGTTTTAGGGATGAGTGGTGCAATCATTTCCCTCAAGAACCCTAAGGAATCCCCAAAAGTGGCATTAGAGTCCGGCCTCTACAAGTTGCTAGAATGTTGTTGAATTCAGTGAAAAATTGCCTAAGTTACACTAGGTTTGGGGCTAGGACCCTGAATCAGGTCAGGGAGTGGGGGTAGGGCTTTTTGTCGAAAGAGGTTAAACCATAAGGAATGACAACCCTGACTGGATTAGAGGTCAGAGGTTGGGGGTCGGGTTTAGTCACTGGAGGAGGTTGGTTGTTGGGGAATCCAACCCCAACTGGGTTATAGGTCCAAGGTCGGGAGTTGGGCCCAGGTTAAGCTTCAGAGTTTATGCATTATGAGTGGATTTTGACCCAGCGTGATGGTAGACCCATTGATCACTATATCCAATGGTAGAATTCCACATGGCATCATGTTGATGTGGAAAGAGAGAGTGGGACCTATCTTTGAAAGTTTATATCTCCTCATCTATAGCTTAGATTGGGGGGAAGTTATATGTCACCGAAATTGTTTTGATGAGAAAAATGTAATGGTGATGATAGTTTTGGGTTTAGAGGAGCTCTATAAAAGTAGAAAATTCTATAACCCATCGTCATAGTATTATTTTGAGGGTCAGGTATTGAGAGTGACCACCTCTTGGTAATGGTTTTGGGTAAGGGGTATTATTATAGGTGGTATCATAACATGGTTCAACACTTGGATTGAATGGACTCGATCATATGTCAATTTTTAGATAATTATCCAATAAATTGTTTAGGTGTTAAAAGGCAATTTAAAATGAATTGACTTTAAGTCTATGCATGATGATGATTTGTTGTTTGATGATGTTATGAGCATACTAACATGGTTGTTATGTGCAAGTAGAGACCTCCATGGAAACTCCATGATTTTATGATTATTTTATTATTATGAAATGTCTAACAGTGTGTGTGATTGAAAACGCATTGCAAGTACCCTAAAATAGAGATAATGAAACAATGGTGACAAGGATGGTACAATATAGTTCATATCAATCACAACATGTTAGGGATAATGAAGAAGAGAGATAAATTGACCAAGGGGGAAGGAACTACTCTCTAGATTGGTTTGAGACCTTGAGAATCATAAGGGCTAAAGTTAGGAATTTCAAGGAAGATAATGAGAAGTTGTTGAGAGCTTTATAAAGGCAAGCCAAGATAAATGCATTCCTTCTGCAAATACTTTCAAATTTGCAGAGATAGAGATAATCTGATGAGAGGGTCATCCATAGAGGTAGGATGATCCCTGAGGAGCTAGAACAACATACACATTGAGCAGAAGGTAATAGGTCAAGGAAGAGGCATAGGCCTGAAAGTGAATACGTGGTTCCAGGAGGTGCACCATTGAGCACACCTCGAGGTGGGACCAACACTCATGTGCATGGGACTAGTAGGCCATATAGATCTACTACTAGTAAGTACTATCATTATTCTCACCATCACCATCAAAAAAAGAGAAAGGATAAGGAATATATGCCAGAGGAGTTTAGGAAGGCCAAGCCACCCAAATTTGATGGTGATATGAAGAAATCAAAAGAAGAGAACACTTGGTTGTTGGGCATGAAGATGTTTTTTAGAATTCATGATTATTCTGAAAAAATGAAGGCAAGGATTACCACTTTCATTTTAAAAGGGAAGCATACATCTGGTGGGAGGCCTTGAATAATGTTAGAGGCATTCTTGAGAAAAAAACTAAATTAGGAGGAATTTGAAAATCTCTTTAGAGAGAATTATCTATTTGAGCATTACTATGACAACAAAACTAAGGAGTTTTATGAAATTAGCATGGGGCAGATGATGGATGATGTGTATGTCACAAAGTTTTTGGAGTTTTTGTTGTATGTTCCTTACCTTAGGGATGAGAAGGAAAATATTCAGAGGTTTTTAAGTGGTCTTCCCATAGCCTTCAGGGATAAGATTGAGCTACTGGAGCCATTGACTCCAGGTGACTCAATAAAAAATTGAAGCACTATTTTGAACAGGCTAGATGTAGACAAAAAGTTAAGGGTGTGTGGAAGCAGTGAGACAACACTTAGTAAGGGAAGTACCTGGCCTAAGAATCACACTAAGAAAAAGGAAAATAAACTACAAGATTTTGTGAATTGGTTTGAGCAAAAACCGAGCTCTGTTGACAAAAACAAATGTGCATCAGGGCTTGGCGATGCAACAAGGAACATAAATGAAGGAACCTTTGCGATATTGGACATATGGGGAAAACCACAGAAAGAAATATTCCCCACACCAGCACATTGTAGAGATGAAAATTTATAAGATTCAGAAGGCTCGAACAGTGGGAGAAGTGGCTCAAAGTTTGCTCAAGATCTATGCAACTGTGGACAACGACAATCAGATCATCAAGCATCCACCATTGAGATGGAAGGTAAGCTAAGTGATCACATTTTTTCAAATTTAATAGATCTCGATTCAAATTATAGTTATATTAGTCTAGAGGTTGTGGAAAAATGTAAAGTGATTACAGAGAAGCATGAGGAACTATGGTTGGTTCAATTGGCAACCAAAACCAAAAGGAAAATTTTCCATTGGATGAGGTCTGGTGCGTTTGAGCTCTCTAGAATGACTATATCAACCCAATTAAACATATTTTCATTGGGGAATTATAGCTTGTTGTTGGGAATGAACCATTTATACATCCATAAGATCAAATTGGATTGGTTCGAAAAAGTAGTTGAATGTTTGGATGAGGCCGACGCACAAAATTATACAAGAAAAATGAATCCAACATTAGTTAGGATCATTATGACATGCAAGCTAAACACAACTACCAGAAGGGCTACAAATTGTTTTGTGTTCGTATTTCCTAAGATAGAGAAAGAAATACCAACGTGGGTCAAGGAGACAACGAGTTGTCAAAAAGGTATTTGGTGCTACAACAATTAAAGGATGTATTTCCCATTGAGATATCAGGGTTACCTCCTCACAAAGGGATTGATTTTTCCATCAAATTGATTCTTGGATCGACACCCACATCCAAAGCACCTTATAGGACGAGTACACTTGAGCTAATGGAATTAAAATTGTAGTTGAAGGAGATGTTGGATAAATCGTATATTTGGCCGAGCGTGTTGCCACATGGAGCTCCGTGTAAAGAATTAGGATGGGACACTTCATCTTTGTATTGAATACAAATAGCTAAACAAAGCGACTATTAAGAATCAATATCCATTTCCACTAATAAACAATTTATTTGATTAGTTATAGGGGGCAACAATTTTCTCGAAAATAGATTTAAGGTCTAGACATCATCAGATGTGCATTAAAGAAGAAGATATTTACAAGACCGCATTCCAGACTAGGTATGGGTACTATGAGTTTGTAGTGGTTCCCTTTGGGCTTACTAATGCCCCTACCACATTCATGTGTTTGATGAAAAATGTGTTGCGTAATTACTTGGAAAAGTTCATATTGTATTTGTGGATGGCATCCTAGTTTATTCAAGGACTAAAGAAGAGCATGAGAAGCATTTCGTAGAAGTGTTATAGTTGTTGTGGGAGCATAATCTCTATGCAAAGCTCAAGAAGTGTGACTTTTTCCAACGTCAAATAAATTTTTTGGAACATAATAATTTATCTTGTTCCCAAATCTGTCTTTGAGAGTTAGTCGCACAATAAAGCAACATATAATAGATTTCAAAAAATAGGGTTTCAACTATGGAGAGTGAGCCAACAAGGTGGAAGGGAACAAATATGAGTGAGCAGCCAGAGAGGGAATATGGGTGTGAGTTTTATTCTCCACCAAAAATTGTGTCATGAAGAAGCCCATCAATTAATTGCAAGCAAATTTGGTGCTCTACAACAAGGAAAATTACTTGGGGGTGAAGCACACAGATGTTATAGAAAAAAATAGCATACGCACTTACAAACGAGCATATAGGAAAATTCCAACAAACCCACAATATTAAAAACCAAGTATTCCTTCGCACTTGACAAATTAGACAGTTGCTACAACACCATCAATAAGAAGCGATGGGTTTACATAACATAGACAATATTCAAGATGGAATAACATCCATGAAGTACCTTGGCCTAAATTGTAATGGAGAGCTCTTATCATGTCGAGCTTCAAGCGTATGAGTGCTTAGCAAAATTGTAAACTAGAAAATCCATGGATGCCAAGCTCGAAAAAAAATGGATGTCAACAAGGAATGTTTCTATGTGTAAAATATTTTGAAACAAATATGTGATCAGAGAAGTAGGTGCTAGGTATAGAAATGGCTATGAATAGGGCTGAGGAAATTCTAGATTTAAGTATGGCACAAACATAGCAAGATCTAGAGAGCGCCCAATGCTAATACTTTTGTTGGAATGTGTAACCATAATGAAAGAAAGGGTGTCGATTGCTTTACATTAAATATGATACAAAAATAAATACAATATTTTGATCATTGATTTTAATTTTCAAGGTCTCTTGGACTTCCAATAACTTCCCACATTCCACACCATAACCCTAACAACTTCATGGCTAATTAAAAGCTAATGTAAGAAAACCCCTTCCTCAAGGTAAAATGTGGCGATATGGCAGGGGTAGCGGGAGGGGGAGGGATTCTTCTCAATTTCGAAGGAATACAAGAAACAAAGTACGCTTGGGGGCTAGGTCTCAAATCGAATAATCTTATTGAAATGTACGAGCTCTATTTTGGTCCCCAACTGGTTAAGGTTAGAGGGGATTCTTTGATTGTAATTATAGGAGACTCCCTCATCATAATAAGGCATCTCTCAAAGGACCTCTTCCTATGAATAATCAATTATATCTCCTCTATAGAATCAAAACCATCCTAGAATCCTTTTCTCAGAATGAATATTATCACAATATTTGGCAACAAAATAAGGATGCAGATGCTCAGGAAAATTGGGCCTGCTAGCTTGAAGAAGGGAAATATGAAATCAATGAATTGATGGGGTTATAATCTATCCCATGATAACTCTTCTTATGCATATAAGGTCTTATCATCTTAGGTGGATAAAATAAATAAGACTTCACGAAGTATAAAAGAAGTGCCTCCCAAATTTGCACTAAATGAACTCCTCTATCTCAAATAAATTTTGTGTACAGGGCCGACATTGAGATGTTTCCATTAAATGCAAGGTGGTAGAATGTTTTACAATAGGACATGCACATCCTTTCTTATCTTGGGTGGACAGGACGGATCCAAGTCTAATCTCCATTAAAACTTATGAATGTGCACACATGATCCAGATTTATGAAGGAATGAAAAGAAATACAAATTTAAACAAAAACATAGACATACAACTAAAAATAACTTTAAATAACAAATAACATTGTTGAAAAATGCTTACATGCAGAAAACAAACAAACTAGCTCAAGCTCTAGTAACTTATCTCTGAAAATAGATGTGACAGCTACATGACTTTTGAACTGAGTTATAATGAGGCTCTGAGGACTTTTATATCATAAAGAAACAATGAAAAGCCCTAAACATCCAAAATCCTAACCCTAGGAGATGAAGCACCAAAATTTTGTGGGCCCTGATGGGGTTAGTTGGAACATCAACTTCCCAGGGTCGTAACTTTCGCATATGATCTTTGTTTGGCATGCACAATCCCTTGTTAGAAATATATATTTGAGGAAAATAATTTGTTACTGCAAAAAAAATGACCCCCATTTTCTCGTTTCCCCAAAATACACCATTTCGAGACTCAAAATGACTCTGGAAGTTCAGGACCCAAAAAACTGATAAAAATAGAAAGTATGCTGGAAAATAGGAAACTAAATGGAAATAATGCTAGGGGTCCAAGTGGAGTAAGAAAATGACCACCAATATCCACCTAGATCAGTCCTCCCCTATAGGAAGCAATGGTCCCTATTGTGTTAAGTGCCTCCAAGAGATGGGTAAACTTCTGCTAAACTTAGTCCTTGGTGAGCCACTTGCCTTGGTGAAGGAGCTATCCAGCTTTGAAAACTTGATACAGTTGGACCTTCTGTTGGTGAGTGTTCTTAATTTGTGTGTCCATGATCTGATCAATCGTGGCCTATTTAGTGCAATATGGGTTGACCTCTGTTGGTGTTAGTCACTCAACAATGTTTGATGTGTCCAACAATGGTGTAAAGTATTGCCAAAGATGGTCCACATTAAATATTGGGTGTAGACAAAGGAATGGGGGAATTCTTAGCTTGAAATAACAGTCACCCACATCCTTGGTGATGGTGTAAGACCCATTTTGGAGTGGTCGAAGCTTTCGATCAGCTCTGGTAAGGCATTCCTTTTGCAAATGAAACCAAAATTTGTCACCTACTTGACACTTATGTGGCACCTGACGCTAACCATGACGTTGTTTGTACTTGGAAGTGGATTTGTCCAAGATATCATGAAACTATTGGTAGATGTGCTACATTCATTCAATAAACTTGGTGGCTTTATCAACTTTAGACTAAACATGTTCACATTTTTCCTGTGTAGTCGCAAGAGGCATTGCCACATCAATGGGACACAATGGTTGAAATCCAAGGCACCCTTGAAAGGGGTTGTGGCCATTCGAGCTATGGAGAGCTATGTTATAGTTCTGTTGCACATAAGGAAAGACTCTAATCCCATGTTCATGGATTCTTTGACTTGCACATGCATAGTATGTGCACTATCATCATATTAACAATTTGTGTCTAGAAATCAATTTGAGGATGAAATGTAGTCAACTTGGTAAGTTTAGCGTCCAACAATGAACATAGGCTTGACCAAAATGTGCTCAAGAACCTACTATCCCGATCTGGTATAATGGTCTGTGGAATCACAAAATGTAACCACACTCGTTCAAAGAAGAGTTTGACAGTGTCTTCCATTGTGATACTCTTATTGTAAGTAGCAAATGTAGCCATCTTAGAAAATCTATCAAAAACCAAAAATACATAGTCGTTACCATTCTTGGTAGAAGGAAGGACATACATATAATCCATGTTGATGGATTCCAAAGGCTGGCTAGGAGTAGGCAAAGGAGTGTATAGAACTTGCTTCTTAGTGGTTGGCTTGGTGATGGAACAGGAAATGTAGGATCTGATATATTTTCCAACATCTTGTTAGAGTTTTGGCCAATAGAAATACTTCTATAGTACTGCCATGATTTTATCCAAACATAAGTGTCATGTGACCCAAATGTAGTGTGCCTCCCAAATCAGCTTGAAACACTCGCTTGAAGGAATACAAAAGTGCCCCAAGTAACATAACAATGTGTCCTGGAGGTGGAAGTTTGGTACTCGCTTGCCATCCATCAACATATAGTATGTAGTGGAAAATTATGGATCATTTTTGTATAGTTGAGGCCATCCAAAAGTCTCATGCCCACAAGATTTGAGAATAGTAGTCAGTTCCATGACCAGGGTTTGATTGAGGAAAATAACCTTATAAAATTGCTTCTGTTGTGCAGAGGAACCATTTTTGGGGGTCATGGGTGTCCATGATCTTCCTCTTACTTTGGGAATGAATAAAAAATAAAATAAATTTCCCAATTTGGGAGATGATCTTATTGCATTGCTTAGCAGATATCAAAGAAATGGCAGTAGGTGGGGCTACCTCTAGTATCTTGTATAGTTTTATGCCCAAAGTAATAATAATAGTGTGAGGTCTAGACTCATACACATCATGATTCTTCCAGAAGTATGGTTGGCCTAATAAAACATCACAGACTTCAAGAGGAGAAACATCACACAGTTACTCATTTGCGAAGGGCTTGAAGTTGTAGGGAAGGCGAAATTATTGGTTGACACAAAGATCTCGTCCTTGGTGGAGCCACCCAATGGTGTATGGTTGTGGGTGTAGTGTGGTTGGTAGGCCCAACCGCTTAACAAACTCTATTGAGATGAGGTTCTTTTGTCTCCAAAACTGTCGACAATGAATTGCAATGGAGAACCCTTCATCGACATTTTTGAGTTAAAGAGATGCTCCCCCTCTTATGGATCTTCGAGCTTAATGTTTTAGACCTTGTTGGTGGAAATGGTGGAACTAGGTTCTTCATCAATAATCGGCTTCCTCTTCTCATCCCCCTTATCAAGTTCTAGCTCAGAGTTTAAACATGCATCTTACTTTGAAGATTTTAGCCTGACCATCAATGACTACTTGGCGCGACACTTATTTATTTTGTGGGTGGGGATCTTGTAGAGTGCACACCACTTTCTGGTGTCCTTTTCTGTCTCTGTGGTGCTATTGTTTGCTTATGGATTTGATGGGTTGTCCTAGGTCACTCCACCTTAGCTCTTTCCTTTGTTCTATGGGTTGGAGGTTCCTTTTCCATTATTCAGATTCACAGATCCAAAGTCTCGCTTATTCTATTTAAATCTATGCTCAATCCTCTCATCATATCGGTACATTGCGCAAAGCGAGGAGATGTCCAAGAAGTCCATTTCTGCATGGACATATTTGTGCAGACATCCACGGTACTTGAGTATCATATTCCACTTGTAATCCTTGATACTCAACCTTGTGTGTAGGGTATGGAAAATGTTCGTGAACTCTGGCCAGGGTATTTTTAAAGGATTTACTATTTTTCTTATATATAGTATTGTAGGTGACTATTCTCATTTTAAAATTCATACGTATAGAACATAGGTGAATTTTTAATGAAATTGGCGAATATTTAAAAACCAAAGTGTCCAAAAAATAGCCCATTTGCGAAATTTCACCCCTAAATTTTCCCTATCTCTGGCACGTCTTGGTCCCTTTCCTGTCATAGTGTGGTCCACTTTATGTACTTATCTTCATATCTCCCCAAAGGGTAATATTGTTCCTTGACGACATCTTGGAAATAAGTCCAATACAGTGTGGATAAAAATAGTGAGGGTTCCTCCTCGTCCCTTTGCTCACAGTAGGTTTCCCACCAATCCTTGACATGGGGGTTGGCTTTGAGGAGTGCAAAAGTAATATTTTATCTATCAGAAAAATTATGGACCGAAAAATAACCTTCCAACAAATTTAACCATATATCTGATCCGAACTTAAACAGAACCGCAACAACTTACAGATATAATCATAAACACAGAGATGCAGTAGAAAAACACTTCATTTCATTAGTAGAAAAATATTTAACTATGCTTACAAACAAAATGGAAATAAGATAGCTCGGGTGATGGTAGCTTATCTTTGAGAAGAGATGTGGCAGCTACATGCCTCTAAACTGTGTTACAATTAGGCTTAAGGGCCTATTTATTATTGGAAAACATGAGAAAACCCTAAAAAACCAAAACCCTAACTCGAGGAGATGTAACACCAAGAGTTTGTGGGCCTCGCCGGGGTTAGTTGGGCAGCCAAATTCCTGGGGTCATAACTTGTTCATATTATCTCTGTGTCGTGTGTACGATACCTCATTGGAAATTCCCCAAAAAACATCATTTAGGGGGTCAAAACTGCTCCAGAAGTTCAGGACCCGAAAAACTACTAAAAATAGTAAATGTTGAAATGAACAAGGAAACATATGAAACTGACTGGAGGGTCTAGGTGGAATAGGCAGGTGGCCACCAATATCCACCTAGATCATTCCTCCCCCCTTAGGAAGCAATGGTCCCCATTGCGTGCAAAGCCTCCATGAGGTGAGGAAATTTCTGTTGAACTTGGTCCCTGGTGAACCACTTGCCCTCATGAAGGAGCTGGCCTGCTTTGACAACTCGATATAATTGTAACCTCTGTTGACGATTATTCTTGATCTGTGTGTCCATGACTTGACCAATTGTGGCTTGTTCCATGCAATCTAGGTTTAGCTCTATTGGTGTGAATTGTTATGCAATGTCAGATGTGTCTGGCAATGGTGGAAATTATGGCCAAAGGTGATCTACATTGAACACTAGCTACAGACCAAGGAGCGGTGGGATGCTGAGCTCGAAGGCATTGTCATCGATGGCCTTGGTGATGGTGTATGGCCCATATCGGAGTGAATGAATCTTGTGGTGGGGTATAACAAGGCACTCCTTCTCCAAATGTAGCCAAACTTTTTTGCCCACCTGGCACTTGTGCGACACTCGATGTTGATCATGGCATTGCTTGTACTTAGCATTGGATTTATCCAATATATCACAGACCTATTGATGGTTGTGTTGAATGAGCTCAATGAAACTATTAGCCATTTCATCTTCATACTAAATGTGAGTCGAATCTACCTGAGTGGTTGCAAATGGTATGACCACATCAATGGGGCATAATGGATGAAATCCCATCCCTACCTAAAAGGGGTTGTGGCCCGTTGAGATGTGGAGAGCTCTGTTGTAGCTGTGTTGGACATAGGGGAGACTTTCATCCCACATGCATGGATGCTTCGAGTTGTACATGTGCAGAATGTGTATGATCATCCTGTTGACAACCTCTATTTGGCCATCAGTTTGGGGATGGAAAGTTGTGGGCTTAGTAAGTTTTGTATCCAACATCGACTAGAGAGTTGACAAAAATGCACTCAGGAATCTGTTGTCCCAATCTGAGACAATGGACTGTGGGATCCCAAAGTGTACCCACACTCACTCAAAGAAGAGCTTAGCAGTGGCCTTTATTGTGACACTCTTCTTTCAGACTGCCATGATGGTCATCTTAGAGAATCTGTCGACAACCACGAAAACACAATCATCGTGCTTAGTAGAAGGAAGACCTAACATGTAATCCATGGAGATAGATTCCCAAGGCCGACTAGGAGTAGGTAGATGAGTATACATGCCTTTCTTCTTGAGGGTTGGTTTGGCAATGGTGCAGGTGGTGTAGGATCTAATGTACTTCCAAACATCCTCATGGAGTTTCGACCAATAAAAATTATTCTGCAATACTGCCACTATTTTTCTCTTCTCTAAAATGTCCAGCAACCCAACTATCGTGCACCTCCCAAATCATCTTGGCACGCTAACATGAAGGAACAAAAATGTGTCATAGGTGGCATAATAGTGCATCCTAAAGGTGAAAGTTTGGAGCTTGCTTCCCTTCCAAGAGTGTCTGGTATATGTTGCCGAATTCTGGATCGCTCTTGTAAAGATGCAGCCACCCTGATGTCTCAGCGCCATGACCGGTGGTCGGATGAGTCAATCAACGACGTTATTGGTGCTGCCCTTCTTATACTTAATGTTCAAATGGAACTGTTGCAGATAGGTGAACCATTTCTGATGGAGATCGTTCTGCAACTTCCATTGTGTCTGTATGAACTGTAGAGGTCGGTGGTCTGCGTGGATGATCGTTTCCTTCCCTAGAATGTATTGCTTCCATTGATGGTAGGCCTACACAATGGAATGCATTTCTTTATCGTAAGTGGGGTACTTTCGGATTGTGTTTGAAAGTGTCTCACTATGGTAAGCCACTGGATGCTCATGTTGAATAAGAACCACACCAATATCATAGTTGGAGGAATTTGTCTCAATGTCAAATGGTTGTTGCAGGTTTGGTAATGTGA
Organism: Pinus taeda; assembly: GCA_000404065.3. Classification (NCBI taxonomy): domain Eukaryota; kingdom Viridiplantae; phylum Streptophyta; class Pinopsida; order Pinales; family Pinaceae; genus Pinus; species Pinus taeda. The sequence goes on along the minus strand of APFE031370159.1, from coordinate 46,347 downwards.
GCATTGGTGCAAAATGCAGGCGATTCTTCAACTCAGAGAATGTTTTTTTTTTTGTTTTTGTTTTTTGTTTTGTTTTTTTGTTTTTTGTTTTTTGTTTTTTGTTTTTTGTTTTTTGTTTTTTTGTTTGTTTTTGTTTGTTTGTTTGTTTTTTTGTTTTTGTTTTTTGTTTTTGTTTTTTTGTTTTTGTTTTTGTTTTTTTTTGTTTTTGTTTTGCTCTGCCCTTGGTGACTTGACTTAAAGGCCAAGTGATATGAGAGAACCCCAACACGAACAAAAAGTTGCGGCGCTCTGTTAGAGTGGTTGGGGTTGGTGATGAGCCCCAGAAATGGGTAATTATATGGGCTCATTCAGCCTCCTAATTCGACTTAATCCACCATTCTCATTAGTTTAATGCATGTTTTTTATTATATTTATGCTAATAGAGTGAATTGGGTTAGTCATTATGCCAACAAGTCTAATGTGTGCTTTATGCAATTTTTTGGTCAATTTTGGGACAAAATCAAAGGTTTTAATGAGCACTTGGCAGCCAAGTTCATGGAAGAACAAGGGAGAGGATTTGTAGGAAGGTGTCTCCTTAATTTATGAGCCCTTACCTCGAGTTCTCCACCAGTAGCTCGGAGTTCAAGGGCCACCACATCGATTATCACAAGGGAAGCCGAGCAAGGGCTAGTAAAGTTGCTGTTAACTACAAGTTTTGGTAGCCGAGTTCCTGAAGTTTAGGAGGGCTGTTGAGGTCCTCAATTTGTATAAATAAGAAGGCTTAGGGCCTAATTTCAGTTAGTCATTTTTTAGTTCGATTTTAGTCAGTTTGTAGTCAGTTTTTAGGTAGGAGTTAGTCAGATGTTAGGTAGATTTTAGCTAGTGGGTTAGCTCTGCATTTCAGCACATTTTCAAGCTTTTTCTTGTAGACAGTTTCTGGGATGTAACTATTATTTTTTGATCAATAAATATGAATCCAACTTTGCACCAGCTCTAATCTTTCTTAGGAGGCTGTAGCTCTTGGGGTTGGGCCCAACCCAAGTGCCCACTACCTCCTTTGTGTACTTTTATGTGTCTTTGCTGCATTCTTAGAATAATTTCTGATGTTTAGATTAAAATCTTGCTTTGTTACTTAGGTCATTTTTGATGATTGAAATAGATTTTCATGCTTAAGGTTGATTTGATAGATTGGTAAAGGAAAAGACCTACAAAAAGGCCACCAAGCAATCCTTGATCTCATATCTCCCTCCTTGGGACCATGAGCTGAGACCAAGGCATACTTGCTGCCATAAAAACACTGTTCTGGCTTCTTCATGCAATTGCTAGTGTTAGATTTTTAGTTAGGAAAGTTGATACCAATTGTACTTGCATGGTTATAATCTGTTCTTACTTAGTTTCCATAGTTATATTGCATGATTTGCTGCCAATAAACTTATGTTCATCATATTTATGGTTTTTAGGTCAAAATAGGTCAAAATAGCTAGATCTTTGGTTTGCATAGTCTTTGTTTGGCCAGTTTTGGAAAATAATGTGAAGAACACCTATGATGCCTTCCTACCTACCTTCCCTCCATCAGACAACCTACTCCAACCCCCTAACTCAGATTCATCTCTTTCATTTTCCACCCCTTTTCCAATTGGACCTAATTCCCATATCTTTGTGCAAACTTGCTCCCTCCATCCTTGAATCAAATCCGATCGCCTTAACCACTCCTCATCCTCATTCACCAAGTCCTAGACCTCCTCACACCCTTATCTCACCTCCATACCCACTTCTTCACCTTTTTTCCACCATCATCCCTTCAAAATTTCCTTTCGGAACATCCTGTAGAAACATCTTGTAGAAGCTACATTACATCCTGTAGAACCCATGCAGACTTCCTGTAGAAGCTCACGAAAGTGGTTTCTTGAGATCTGATCACTGTGAAACTCTCTGGAAGGGTGCTAGGAACCCCTTAGGCCCTCTTCTCACCTTCCCAACCTTCCGCAAGAGCCTACTTCATTTCCTTCCGCCAATCAAGCTCTGCCAGTCAAAAATAGTTAAAGCACATGCATAATAATTCTGCCAACTTACTCAAAAATACAAAAAGATGTTTTTTCCAGATTTTACTACAGAAGTAGCTTAGTCACATGCATTTTACCTTTCTAAAAGTCAATGACATCCATCTCCACTGCTTTCATCTCTTTTCTTGCACCAGTAGGGTTAATCGGTGAAAATAGGGTTTGTTAGGGTTTGCATTTCCTTTCAGCTTTCAGCTTCTTTCTCCAAGTAGACTAGCCTCTTTTGAGTTAGCTTTTGTCCATCACAGTTAAAAGCTTCTTCTAAGAGCTCATAGAAGTTGGCTTAAGCTCCTAGCGGACTTGTGCCAGCTCATCAAGTGACATCCACGGCAAGAGCTAGTACTTGTGCATATAGCACCGTCGCTTCCAAGATTGTTATGAACTACTGGGTTGATAAAAGTAAAGAAGGGAGTCCCAGGAGTTGTAGCATTATTGCTGCAATACTGGGGCCCACCAGTTGGTCAATCCTGAATGAATTGTATCTTGGATGGGTCCACATGTACACCTTTCTCATCAATGATGTATCATAGATATTGAACCTGGGTTTGGCCAAAGGTTCATTTCTCCAAGTTAGCACACAACTTGTGTTGTTGCAGGGTTTGAAGGACCTGTCGAATATGGTGGAGGTGCTCTTCCAAACTTTGGTTGAAGATAAAGATGTCATCTAAATACACCACCATGAATGCATTGGCGAATGGTCGCAAGATGTCATCCATCAGTCTCATGAAGGTTGCAGGGGCATTCGCCAATCCGAACAACATGACCAACCATTCAAAAAGGCCCTCCTTGGATTTGTAGGTAGTCTTTCACACATCGGAGGGTTCGATAGGCACCTAGTGATAAGCTGACTTCAAGTCAATCTTACTGAAATATTTGGCCCCTTTGAGCTGGTTCAGAAAGTCATCAATCCGCAAGATTGGGTATCTATTCTGGACAATGATCTTGTTAAGTTCCCGATAGTCAATACAGAGCCTTCAGGTCCCATCCTTATTTTGTACCAATACAATTGGGCTCCCACAAGATGATGAGCTTGACCTAATGTGTAGTTTTTGCAATAGTGCATGAATCTGCCTCTTGATTTCATCATTCTCTAGAACAAAGAGTCAATAGATCGATCCATTGGGCAAAGGTGCGCCCGGGTTAGTTTGATGAAGTTCTTGACTTGACAGTGTAGAGGTACCCCTGTGGGTGAGGTGAAAATATTCTTGGACTCCTCCATGACCTTGTCCATTTGTTGTTGTTGTGTAGAGGAGCCTTGCTTAGAAGCCGTGGGCACAACCTTCTTCTTGCCCTCGGGGAAAATCATAAGGAAAACAAATTTCTTAGTCTGGGAAATGATCTTACTGCATTTCTTTGCAGTGATCAAAGAGATGGCAGTAGGCAGGGCTATCTCTGATATCCTGTACAACTTATTAGCGAAAGTAATAATCACAGAGTGGGGTCTAGAATCATATACAACACGTCGCTTCCACAAGTATGGTTTTCATAACAATACATCACAAACTTCAAGAGGAGAAACATCACACAATACCTCATTAAAGAAGGGCTTGATGTTGTAGGGAATGTGAAACTTCTTGCTGATGTGAATATCTCATCCTAGGTGAATCCACCTGATAGTGTACCACTATGGATGTGTTGTAGTCTTTAGGCCTAACCGCTTCATGACCTCTGCTGAAATGAGGTTCTTTTGGCTCTCGTTGTCGACAATGAATTGCAACGGAGAACCCTTCACCCACGTCTATGAGTGGAAGAGCCGTTTTCCCTCCTCTAGATCTTTAGGATCAATATTTTGAGTCTTGGTGGTCGCCATAGTGGCACTAGGCTCCACATCAATGACCTTCTTCCCTTTGTCAGTTCCCTTGTCTGGTTCTAATTCAGAGTCAGAACTTGTGTTTGATTCAGAAGCCTTCAGCTCGGCCACCAGTGACTACTTGGCCCGACACTCACTTGTATTGTGTGTGGAGATCTTATGGAACTCACACCATTTTCCTATGTTCTTCTTCATCTTCATGGTGTTGTTATTTTCTTGCGGCTATGGTTGGCTGCCCTGGGTAGCCCCACCTTGGCTTGGTATTTTGTTCTATGGTTTGGGGGTGCCTTTTCCTTGCTTTGGATTTGCAGATCCAAATTTTCGCTTCTTCTGTTTAAACTTCTGCTCAATCTTGATAGTGTACCGATACGCTGTGCCGAGTGAGGAAATGTTCAGGAACTCCATCTCGTCTTGGATGTAATTGTGTAGATAGTCATGGTACTTGAGCACCAAATGTTGCTCAGTATCTATTACACGGAATTTATACCTACGGATAAGTACATCTTCCCTAAGTGGGTAGTTACACTTAGAACAATAGAAGTAAAGATGTTTAACCTTTTCCTACAATATACAAATAAGATAAAGGAACCTACTTGTGATCCTTTGCTTCCTATGATCTCCTTTGAATTGCTCTAGTCGCTCCTGCTCAAACTGAATTCGCTCAATTGGTACCTGCCAACATAAACAGAAGATGACAACAATCAAAGCATATGATTTATCTACTGTAAAAAAATCAAATCAATAACATTTGAACATACATTCATCATAGGTATAGGCAAAAGTATTGGAGAAGGAACAAACAACTTTATTGATTGATAGAAGGAGAAGTTACACCCAATGTGGTTTGATCCCGTGTCACTCATCCAACTTAGTCCAAACCCCCATCACACCAATAACAACATCAATCCAATAGCATAACATTACTTGACAATGATTTGAAGTCTCTAAACCAACAATATTTCTCTATAATATCCAAGCTCTAGCCTCTTGATCACTATGATGAGTGGTCAATTTATAGGGAAATGTATTTGGTTGTGTGATAAATAGGGCATTGAATGGTTTTCCATAATTGGATAGTTAGTTTCCATGGAGAAAGGGATGAGAGGATAGAGGGTTGAATGATCTATAGCCTATCCAAAATCAAGCTCATAGGATGAGATAAGAGATGGGCATCCTTCTAGAATGCTCTAGAATCAAGGAATATTCCCAGAATCCTATGCCAATTTCGCTCGTCCTCACCCAACGTAGGCTAAAGTGGGCCTAAGTGCTCTGCATTGTAGGTCTGAATGGGCCTACCTACTATGTAGAGTAGTTTCCCCTAACCAAGGCTGCGTTGGTGTCCCAAGGAGGCATTTCAGCAGAGTTTCAAACTAGGAAACTTTCATGGATTAAAACATTCAATATGATGACTTTTCTAGGGCATATGGCAACTAAAATTAGGGTTTTATGAGCCCTATTTGTACTTATCTGATCTCCGGGACCGATGTGCTAAAATAGACCTATAACAGCTGCCCCCTAAAGCATGAAGTTGAAAATGATAATGCTGAGTGATGTGCTTTATCATGTGATGAGGAGGATTTGAAGTAGATGGTGACCTGCATCAATTAAAATACAAAATATCATGATATCTTTTAATTTTTCATGAATTGTCGAGGGAAGTCATACCCATACTCAGCATATAATTTTTTCATTACATGTACATATATTAGATAGTCGTCTACAGATATAGACCCATGATAGGATGACCATCCATGTAAAGCCATCGCAGAGATGATTTAGTACTCTCAAAAAATCACAGACTAGATGGATGAAACTAGATCTGGGGTCTTCTATCTCATCCAATCGTTTGCTCAAGTACAAGTCTAAACATGTGAAAATGTGATCTGAAGTCGAACATGGGAAGGCACTGTCTAATTACCAGCCAATGATGTAAGTTGTTGATAGATGCGAGATAAATCATTGATAATGATAATGATTCTCAAGGTACTACGGTACATTCTGCATGGTGTGAATAGATGTTTTGATGTCAAACATCATACAAAGTCTTTTGGTCGAAGGCCTATGATGTCAATCTGTCGCCAGAAGTGAGAAACTTGCCATTGATATATGCAAGCCTCAAGGTACTGGAAGGGTGTTTCGAAGTCAACTTCCTGGATAATGTGCTAATGTCGACAAGAAGCGACTCATCACAGGAGGGCCTTGATGTATCCCCCATCAACGACATGAAATGAGTGTAATGATTTTGAATACAGAATGTGACTGATGACACAATGTTCAAGAATGGCAGTCATGAAAATGAAGGTTTATGAGTATTGCAAAGGATGAAGTTTACTGAGTGACTTCCCTTGAACATGTTGACAACACTGAATGAATTGGAAACATTGACCCAAAACCAAAGTGATGGATGGTGTGATAGACCATAGGTATGATAACCATCAAATAGATAACCCAACCCAAATAGTCACAGAGATGAAGTGAAAGTGTCATGTTCAAGAGCGACTTGCTACCATAAAGTGATTTATCCTTTTTCCCATTTTCCCTAGCCATTGCTGACCAATACCTATTTATTTATTTTTTTAACAAGATTGAGGAGGATAACATATGCTTGATGAATAATTCCACGCTTCGGGTGAATCCATCGCTATGTGATGTTTTAACAAGTCTTGTGAAGGTGAAACTCGGTCTAGTCATGATGGACAAGTTTGTCACTATTTGATGTTTTAGCGAGTTTAACGACAATGAGAACTCGATCCTTTTCATATTTAGAGAGTTTGAAAAGGAACAAAAAGAAAACTCCACAAGTTCTTTTTCATAAATTTTCCTCTCAAGTCCAAAAAAGCATAAAATAATACAAGAGAGAACCTATTGACCATGTTCGATCAACGTATTTCTTTTTCATAAGTAATCTATCTCAGTCCATAAAAGGGTTACAATTATACTGAGTAGATGTCATTTCCAATCTGTTTACGAGCGAAAAAGGACAAGTGCCCGACAATCTTTTCATGTTTAAAGAGTCGGAAAAGAGCTTGAAAGTAGACCCCCTATTTTTATTTTCTTTAACCAGTCAAAAAGGGAAAATAATTGACGATATTTTCATTTATTACGAGTCAGAAAAGAGCTTAAAGGCGGCTTGTCCTGGAGGAAAAAGTGGTATAAAGGGTAGAAACTAGTTCCAGTGATGTTGGAACTTCTAAAAAAATGTTGATTTATGTGAAGAGGCTGGCTAATAAGACCACTGATTTCAACTGTTCCTCAAAAAGGGTAAAACAACCAAGTGAAAGCGTATGATCGGCCAATCAAATAGTGATGAGTGACGATGGAAGGATAAAAACCAAGGCTCATCTAACGAAAGAGGCTGATAGAATGGAAATCACGAGGGTTGAAATGGAGGTGGGTTCATTTTTACGCAAGCTTGAAACATAGGGAACTATGCTTGGATTCAGTTTCATGTTTACACAAGCTTGAAACGAAAAAGCTATGCTTGGATTCAGTTTCATTTTTACACAAGCTGGGTTCATTTTTACACAATCTTGAACCATAGGGAACAATGCTTGAGATTGGTTTACATGCCCCTGACTTGATGACTCGATTCTAGGTGCATTCCCCCCAGATTCATTACATTCACCTAAGTAGACCACTCGTGGATATCAGGTGGATGGAATGAAGGTTCATTTACAAGATCAAGTGAATGACTCAACTAGGATTTTACGAGATCTAATCAAAGATTCAAATTGGAACTTTTCTCCAGGGTACCTTGTTTCATTTTAAAACCATCTCCCGTCCTGAACTAAAGGTGATTGCCTTTACTGTTACCAGAATCTGCGGGAGCGCAGCATTGCATCTAGCTACAGGTTCCCAGATGCGCATGGTAGTAGACTGCTTCCGAGGCACCATCTTCAACTGGTGCGATGCTGTATTGGCCAATGTGAAGGGCCAATTGACTAGGGCAAAGAATGGATAGTTAAAGAACTTTGGATATGGTTATTTCGTTGTCAGCTTTGCCCTAGAGAGGGTACCTATGCTGGTTCCACAGCAACTCACTGTTGAGGATGGACTTTCCCGAGATCCTCAGGTTATGCAATGGGTTGTAGTCATGGCCCGCCATCCTGAGGAGGGTACCGAGGTTGTTCGATTCACACCAGAGTATTTTCATTGGTTAGAGAACATACTCTTTGTGATTCAGGATTTTGCATATGCTGGGATGGATTATCGTGGTGATCTCGACATGGCTCTTCCACCAGGAGAGCAATGGGATGATAGAGGTAAAATTGTTTTCAACATTTTAATTATATATATATATAATAATATATATTTATATATATATATATTAAGATATTATATATATATTGTTTTTAAATCATCCCAAAACTAATAGTAAAAAGTTTTAAATGCAGATGTAGGTCCACGGTGACTAGCCGCTCTCCAGCCCTATGATCAAAGACAACCAGCTGCCGCAGCACCGGCCCCACAGGACCAATCAACAGAGACCTTGGCCGAGTTGGAGAGCCATCTAGAGCGCTTGACCGCAGATATTCCAGGGACTAGCATAGATGACATTCCTCTTAGACTTTAGCGCTATGTGATTGGGGTCCCAGGACCTTTTAGGAGGTTCCTTTGTAGGGTGGCCCGAGCAGTGGTGTCTTATCGGGATCATCACCAGTGATAGGATGATTGCCTTGTAGACTCATTTTTTGACTTTTTATAATATCATTTTTGCTGATCATAAGGTGTTTTTCAACCTATGATCAAGGACGATGTATATTTTGACACACTCCTATGCTATGCTATATTATTATTATGGTTATCTTGCAAAACATGTTATGAGATGTTTTTAAATTTACTATTTGATTTAATGCAAATATCTATTTAACATTCGAGAAGCAACTATATCTCCTAATGTATTTAAATATCTTGGAATGTGCTGATATTCTATGTAATCAAATTCTCGTTCCAAGAGATGGACTCTCAAAAATAATCGTAATAACACTGGATTTCTAATGGCATAAACTTGATTAAGCTGTAATACAACGAGTTTCGAATCTAAATTAACAATCAAACTCCGAATTCGAAATGAAATGGGTTTAGATAATAACTCAATCACTGCACTATATTTTGCAATGTTGTTCATTGTTTGACCGAGGCTTACCCCATGCATAGATACTAACTCGTCAGAGGGTGAATAGATAACCCAAGTTGCGGAAGAGATGTTCCGTGTACTACGACAAGCGCCATCAGCAAAACCTATGTATGTTTGGAGAGGCGTCGACATCTGCAATATCAAGAGTAAAATCAAGATAAGCAGGATTAATAATAAAAAAAAATCTCTAAAGTAAAGCATGCATTCTTAATCTAAGAACATACCAAACTTAGAAAGAAACTAATCTAAAAAATCTCCACACTAATCTTTTAAGCATAATATCGCTTTAGATAAAGCCCATTCCTAGGTTTACCTAAAGAGACACTGTCAAAATCTTCTAACTCATAGGCCCCTTTTGCTAGCTTTTGGTTGACAATATACGGACCATGCCACCTGGGTACAAATTTGCCAGCCCCTAGCTTATCATTTGCTTGATTGTAAAGTAAGACTAGGTCTCCTTCTGAAAAATTGTGGGGTGTAACATTTCGATCATACTGAGCTTTAATCCTTTTGGCATGAGTTTCGACAGCTAATGCGGCATTACATCGAATCTCATCTAATTGAGCTAAGTATAATAGACATTTTTCTTCTTCGGAGTTGGCTGGTAATAATTGCACGACAATTTGTAATGATGGGATTTCGCATTCAATGGGTAATACTGCCTCTAAATCATAAACCAGTTGAAAGGGAGTAAAACCTGTTTATGTTTTGACTGAGGTTCGGTATGCGCAGAGCACTGAAAATAACATGTTATGCCAATTCATCCTATGAATCCCAATGATTCGTCGGATCATGGTGACTAGAACTTTGTTGATTGCTTCAACCAGACCATTTGTCTGTGGGTAATATGGAGTGGAACTATCGTGACACAGGCCAAGCTAATCTGTAAGTTCAGACATCATGATGTTTCGAAAATGGCTCCCATGGTCAGTGATAATCACTTGAGGAATACCAAACCTAGTAATTATATGATTGAAAATGAAAATCACAGCAGTTTTTCCGTCTGCCAAAAATGTAGGCATCGCCTTGGCCCACTTAGTAAAATAATCTACCGCAAGGATGATATATGCATGCCCCCTGGCCAAGTGAGGGTTACATGTAATAAAATCGATACCCGATTTTGCGAATGGACCAACAGTAATGATAGGGTGGAGAGGAGTAGGTGGAGCACGCATCTTACAATAAAATTTTTGGCAATTGTGGCATTTCTGGACTAAAGTGATACAATCTTTGAATAAGGATGACCACCAGCATGCAAAATCTTTGAACTGTGGCATACCCAGACATATGACCGCCACATGCTCCAGAGTGACAGTCATTAAGAACCTTTTAAGCCTTGTCATGAGTAAGACAATGGCGAAAAACATAATCTGCCCCACGACGATAAAGAGTATCTCCAATAATAGTGTAAGGTTGGGACTATAATAATATTTTCCGGCGTTGAGATTGTGAAAGGTCTGGCCGAAAAGATTGGGTTTGGAGATAGACGATGATATCTCCATACCATGGATCAACACTGCTGATAAGGAACAAGGATTCATCCCCAATGGGTTTCTCCACCACATGTTCGATATCAGCACGAGGGAAGTCACACATCAATTCCGCAAAAACCAAAGACTTCTTTGACTTGGCCTTCTCAAAGTCCAAGTCAAATTCCTGCAGGATGACAATCCATTTGGAATACTTGCCCCCTAGCAATTGTTTAGTCAAAATGTATTACATATGGTTACAGTTAGAAATGACCGTGGTTTTGCGTAACAAAATGTAATGACGAAATCGCTGAACAACCTGGACTGCAACTAAGGTCAGTTTCTCCACATGTGAATATTTTAACTTAGTGGGAGTTAGAGTCCGACTAAGATAATAAATCACATGTTCACTTTTGAATTCATCCTATTGAACTAAAACCATCCCAATGGTGGAATGGGAAGCGGCGAGGTACAAGAAGTAATCCTGGTTGTAGTTGGGAGGATGCAATAATGACGCATGGGTCAACGCTTGTTTAAGTGCATCGAAATATTTGTCAACTATCTCGCCCTAAAAGAACGGAGTGTTCTGTTTCAACAACCGGGTGAAACCTTTTGTAATCTCGGCGTAGTTAGGAATGAAATGACGTAAAAAGTTTGCTTTCCCTTGCAAACTCTGCAGTAGGCGAAGAGTCGAAGGAGGTGGTAATTTGACGATGGCTTCGACCTTCGAAGGATCGACACGAATGCCATCTTTGGATACAACAAATCCCAGTAAATGACCTGTTTCTATATAGAAAACACACTTGTGCGGATTCAGCCTAATCCGATAATGCCTACATCTCATAAAAATTGCTTGTAAATGAGTGAGATGATCGGCTCGGCGTAAAGAATGGGCTGGTAAATCATCGAGATAAGGCTGCACAATGTGCTTGATGTCATGAAACGCATAAGACATAGCTCGTTGAAAAGTTGCTCCAGCTTTCTTCAATCCAAAAGGTACTTGTAATAAGCAAATGTCTCGCATGGACAGATGAATATCGTTTTTGGTTGATCGACAAGTAGAATTTTAATTTGATTGTAACCAAAAAAGCCATCCATAAAGGAGAAAATTTCACTGTCAACACAATCATCGATAATTTGATCGATATAGGGTGTGGGATAATTGCCCTTTGGAAAAGCACGATTGATATCCCTATAATCAATACATATTCTTATTGTCCCTTGTTTTTAGTAATTGGAACAATATTCGATACCCAATCCGTCAAAGGAATTGGATAAATGAAACCTGCTTTAAGTAATTTTTCAACTTCTATTTTGATTGTAGCAGATTTTCATGGGTGTATCTAACGCAAACTTTGCTGGACGGGTTTATCATCTAGGTAGGTTTTGATCTCATGAACAACAATTGAAGGATCAATTCCTCGCATTTCTTCATAGGACTAGGCAAACACGTCATGAAATTATTGAAATAGGGCTTTATATGTTTTGACTTTAGTGTCTGTACAAGAAGCACCTATGTGAATGTTTTCAACAATCCCAGGTTTGAATGAAATGTCGATAGGAACTGTTCAAGAAATATTGGCTAAATTTTGTTCAAAATCAGGATGTTTCAATGGATTTTGTGGTTCTTTGACATATTTAGTGGTAAAAATAGAAGAAAAATCATTTTCAAAATGATCAATCTCAGGTAAAAATGAAGATCGATGATGAAGATCTTCCCATGGTAACGCATCAACAAACAACAGTTCCTGAATTTGTTCATCGGTGTGAACAGTTTCAGAAAAGGTTGTTGAATCTGAGGTTGAGATTGAAAGTGATTCTCCATGGATCTCATTCACTAGATCAAGATTGGTTGAACTTGAGTCGGAAAATGACTGTACAGCCTGATAAGTAATGTCAAAGGGACTCAAAGGCATGGTATCACCAAAAGAGTCCACCTAGGAATTGAATGCAACAATCCAAGGATCATCAAGAACAATGGATTCTAATGAAATCATATGAATAGTCGCGAAAGGAGACGGTAGGTTTGGAGGAGGAAATGAAAAAGTTCTGAGTAACCCCGAATCTTTAACTAATCCAACCCCAATATATTTATAAGGGATAACGGTTTTACCAACATGTTGAATACTCTCAACAGAGGATGGGTCAAATGAAAAGTAAGTTAGCTGATATATCGTAATGATCTTTCCATTTTGTGGAAACTTAATAAGCCGAAAGACCGATGAAACAACAACAGTCATGGGGTAAGACCAGCTATGACCCAAAAGAAGGTTGTAATCCAAAGGGGCATCAACCACCTCCACATCTAGATTAACAATTTTTCCTTCTACCCCTATAGGTAATTCCTATAAAATTCCATGAGGATGGAACCCTCGGCCATCAAAGGCCTTCAGAATTGTCGGGGATTGATTAAGTGGAGGAGAACCAAGGGTTTTCCAACACTGTATCGACACAATACACGTTGAAGCTCCCTCATCAATCACAGTCCTAAAATAAGGTCTGTTTTTTACTAACACTGGAATCTGGAAAGCCATTTTGATGAGGTAAACGAGGTGTACTATTTTCTAAATCGGAGACTATGAGGTTTGAGTCCTGAAGATCAACAACTCATATAGTCGACAATAGCATTTTATGCTATTCTAGACAAGATTGTAGCACTTCCAAAGCCGACATTGCTGAAGGTGAAACAACTAAATCTTCAACAATGTTATAGTTCTGAGCAGCTCTCGCATGTGGATTGAAAGCTGACTTTCGAAGTATACCCTTAGCGGGCGGTTTTATTATTAAGTCGATATTTGGTTTCTCGATCTATAGCAGATCGGAACTAGACGGAGCTGAGGTTGATGGATTGGAATTAGAAGATTCCGCTTCCTTACCACCAATAGGACTCTTACTTCCATAATCTTGCAATCGTGTCGCAATCCTTACATGTGATATCATCATTATGGGCTCCTCCGAGGTACTAGAGGAAGAACCTATCATCTTACTGCCTTGACTTGGAAAAGGATCCTTCAAAACAACAGGTGTTTGCGAACCTTTGACGATTTTTTCAACCTCGGCACAATGTGGACAATCTCTTGTAAAATGCTCCTCATCGCAGATGAGACAAGGATAGTGAGGTTTACGTTTCTCGTCAGTAGATTCAGGTTTATCAGATTTCTCCTCCGAGTTTTGCTTATTCTTCTTCTTGCCTTTCTTCTTACCATTAGATTTTGATTTTGTCGTAGATGATTCTACGACATGAACATCAGTAGAAATTTCAGGTGAAGACTCTCCCTTCGGGGAATTTGGTAAAGTTATAATAGGAGAAGAATTATTGGAGGATTTCTTCTTACTCTTGGTATTAACAGTACCAATCATACCGTCAGTGGCATGAGACCCTGAGGGAGATGCAACTATTTGATTTTGTTTCGGAAGGTCAGGGATTTTCTCATGTAAAGTACCTGACTGTGTATAAACTAAGTCAAGGTACTGAGCTTGAGCAATTACTTGCTCTTCGGTAGCTACTCTTGCCTTTCCTACATCTTTAGTTATTTTAGGTAATAACGATTTTACAAACCATTATGCCAAAATTTAGTCCAGGATAAAAAAATTCACAAAACGACGTCAACGTCGCCATTCATGAATATGGTCTGAAATGTATGTGGACATCGAATGTTTTAATGAAGTTAATAATTCTATTCCATTGTCATATTGGACTGGCAGCTGAAAATGAGTAAGGAAGGAAGTGGCTAACTGACTAAAATTGTAAAAAGAGCCTCATGGCAACTCAATGTACCACTTGGCTGCAAGGCCAATTAACGTGCATTGAAAAAGACGAAGATGAATCGAATCATCTATAATGGAATTTGATGCACACCAGAGATGGTAAGTCATCACATGATTAGACGGATCTTCTCCTGAATTCCCCTCAAACTTTGGTATATCACTGGGCAACTTATTCGGCATGGGCGGCCAAAACGGAAGATAATTAATGGGATCGTTCGTAGGGCGCGATAAGTCAGGAAAATCCAAAGTCGCTATAAATGGTAACTGACGGTTCAGATCTCGAAAACTTGGGGTCATAAGACCAGCCCGAGGAGGAGGATATCCAGGATAACTTGGTATCAGATTTGCATTTGGGATATTATATCCTCCAGGAAAACCAGGATTAACTGGACCATACTGGGGTTGTTGAGGTTGTTGATAAGTATATCCAGAGTACGGTTGACACTGATAAGCTGGGTTCTGCACAACAAGGCTGGATTGGTACTGCCCCTGGTACGGTTGATAAGTAAATTGGGGTTGACTTGTGACAACCGTACTAGGCCCAGTTTGCCCTACAGGCATCGAAACCGGAGTCTGGATTGTAGGTCCGGACTGAGGTAAAGAGGCGTGAGGATTTGATACAGGAGCAGTAGAAACTGGAGCTGCTGATACTCGAGAAATAGGTGGAGTGGATTGAACAAAGGTCGTAGTAGTTGCAGCAGATGTTTGGGATGGAGTTCGAGGTGAACTAGGTTTGGACTGATGAGCTACCCCAGGTGTAGAAGTTTGAGTAGTAGGTTGGACGAGTTGTTGGGGTGAACCAGAAACAAAAGACTGTCCAGATTGAGATGACAACTGCACGCTGGGTTGCGGAGTCTGTTGATCCCACACCACATTCTTTCCGGGGTATGGACCCATAACAGGTTGAGCATATGGAGGACCAAAACCAGGTTGAGTGTAAGATTGATAATTATACGGTACATTTCCCGGTCCTTGAACAAATGATTGAACTGAAGGTGGTTGGAAAATTTGAGGTTGATATTGACCTTGAGGTTGGTATTAACCTTGAGGTTAATACTGACCTTGCGATTGGTACTGACCTTGAGGCTGGTACTGACCTTGAGGCACATATTGATACTGGGGTTGACCTTGAGGTACATATTTGTACTGGGGTTGACCTTGAGGAAAATACTATCCCGTAGGGATATATTGTCCTTGAGGTTGCCCCTAGGTGGTAATGGACTACATTGAGGTTGCCCCCCAGGCGGTATTTGAGTACCTTGCGGCTGCCCCCCAGACGGTATTGAACTACCTTGAGGTTGCGGGTTAGGAGTAGTACCAAACATCATAAGAATCTCTTCGACACTTAATAGTTTAGTTTCGCTATTACCAGGAGATACTACATATTCGATGGGTTGAGGATATGCTCCTAAAAACTTACCAGATAAAGACTGATACCCAGGAGGAACAGAAGGACCGCCATGTAAAAAGATTTCTGGTGTCTGAGAAAACAAGGATGACTGTCTCGACATATTCAAAGGAGGATAATAACCTATGGGTGTTGGATGGAAAGGAAATCGAGGTGGTGAAGACGCGAGACCTGGATTTTCTAAAAAATTAGTCAAAAAAATATACCAAGCGTCACCTCTAATGGGATTGTAGAAAATGGATTCACGCTCCCTAAGTTCGATAGTTGGTTGATTTTCAGGGATGCTTATACCTTCGTTCGGACTTGAAGTTACAATTTCTTCGATGGAAATGAGTCCAGAAGGAAGATTCTCGGTAATAATATTTTCTACCCTGGGTGAACTAGGACCACTAGAAACAGGAGAAGCAAATCTTGAAGATGGAGCAGCAGTAGGTTTAGTTTCAGGTTCAGAGATTTCAGGTTCTTTGGCTAATGAGCTAGTAGGAGTGATACTACCAGTCACCTCGGAAAATGAAATTGGTTTAGAAATATGTTCTGTTGCTTGAACTAGATGATCAGGATGTATGATTAATGAAGACTCTCCGGCCTCCGGTGACCCAACCCTACTCTCACTAGGTGTGACAAGAGCTCACAACCCTTCAAGTTGACTTGGTGTAAATTTGGGAGGCTACCCCCGAAGTCGACGGGATTGTCTCGGTAATTCAGGCACGATTAATTATTTAATTAATTCACATGAAAACAAAGAAAATATCAAGAAAACCACCTAAAGTATCTAAAGAACCAAACAATTTGAAGCACACTCCTAATAAATCTATGAGATCAAACCACACACAAATAGTATCTTTCTGGATCAAAAACACTAGTTGGTGATGAAATCCAACATCGCAGAATTCAATACAGAAATGGCGGTTGTAACAGTTACCCCGACAACCTACTTAATGAAACAGATTGGCACAAGTTTCTCCACTATAACCGTCTTGAGTGAAGATAACCCCCCAGAGAGTCCAAGCGAGTCTAGTCGACGTCTACTCCAGGTACAGTGGGATCTTCCCTCCACTGTCACCTAGGAAATAATCCTAAAGATTATGGTCACTAAGGTCACCAATGGAAACAAATATACCTGGGGGAACAATCTACCATCCAATACGCACGCAAGGGCAGAGTAACAAGCTCAATCCCCTTGAAGGCTCCTTGACATAATCCAAGGTTTTCCAACAAGTGACCCAAGCTCCTCGACAATGGTCAATCCAAGGTTTACTGTTTTTAATACGTGAATATCTTCTATTGTTCCCAATGAGGAAGGATTGATTCCCACACTGGTTCGGATATTATCTCGTGCTTCTCCTTTAAGAGGAGCTTTCCCAGAGCATAGATGTAACAATTGGAATTTCTCCCTACCGTAAGATTGACTACTTGTTTGTTTAAACTATCTTGGAGAGTTAAATACTCCCTACTCCAAGATACTAGCCTAAGCTATGTTGGTGAAAAGAGCCCTAGAAAATAAAAAGATTGCTAGGTGGATTTTATTAAGCGTTAATTTTATTGTTTGTTTCTTAAGTCAATGGGTGCGGAGATGAAACTTTATGGTATGATGACTCGACTCCAACACTAAAAAATGCACCTAAGATGATAACAATTCCTTTTCCTTTTCAATGAATTTCTAGCTAAGGAAGAGTTGAAAATGCAATGCTTTGAAAATCAAATCTTTCTCTTAACATACAAATTGAAAGGAAAAAATTTTGTCTTTTTCAAAGAACTTTAAAAATGAGACTACTAATCACGCTCACGGAAAATCCCTTTGCTTTTCAACAATCCACAACTACAAGAATAAACAATTCTTTTAAGAGAGCTTTTAAGATTTCTAGAAAAATTCTAAAAAACTAGTGAAAACAAATTTTTCAACAAGCTTCTGTAATTTCTATGAAAACCTCAAAACTATAATCTAATCTTGAGATCTAAATGAAAAATGGATTGAAAAGAAATTTGAAATGTTTTTGAGGATGCTTAACTTAGTCTTTCAGCTAACTAAGGATCAATTTGTTCAACTCAACAAACTAATCACAAACACCCAATTATGTTTTAATAAAAATGAAATTCGAAACTTTTAGTCAAGTTTAATCAAAGTTTTGCAAAAGAGACAAATGGGATCTAGCTCTCTTCAAGGATAGATTTCATGAGCTAGTCAAACTCAGCAAGAAGACCAGAGAGACTAGGGTGATCTAAGGCTCTAAGGCTTCGGATCTCTGAGCTACTACGAAGACCAAGAAAAAAATCAATCCAACAGGAAAAACTTCTAGAAAATCACTTCAAACCAGAATGCCAATGAAAACTAACTCACAAGGATCTTTTGTCAAGACAAGTGCAGGTCTAGGCATAAACTAACAGCTATGGACAAAAACTAAACCTAACTGGGCAGATGGATCTTAGGTTTTTCAAACTTTTGATAGGGTCCGCAGGCCCCCAGTAGAACCAGGTGAGGTGCCGCTCTGTATTACACTGTAACAATGCAGACAGGTCCACACTGTAACTAACGAAGAAGGTGCAGTCCTCTTCCAAAATTTCGAAAAATAAAAATCAAACTAGGATCTAACAAGTACCCAAAATCACACACGTCAAGGAAAAATCAGAAACCAAAACTCAAGTTTCTCAAGTCAAAGCAAAGACAAATGAAAAACCAAACAAAACCAGTCCCCAGTGGAGTCACCAATTTGTTGGTCGGATAAATCGTTCTTGTGGACAAGACCGATCTTCCTAGTATCGAATGATATCTAGCAACAAAGAGCACAAGAAAATCTACTTTTCTCTAAACATGTTTCAATTCATAAATGACAACTAAGAGGTGTAACAGAGCCTACCTCGGCCCAACGCTTGTTTGTGGCAACTTTATTCCAATAGCTTGAAGCAGTTCCTTTTCAATAACCTGCATACACAAAAAAACACACATCAAAGATCACCTGCATAGATATTATAATAAAACATGTTCATTATGAAGATCAAGGAACTCATAAAATAAACCATTAGAGACAGTTCATTGAGAAAAAAAAACTTGATTGCATTAACTTTATGAATAAAAGAACCTTACAACCTTTGCCTTGATGTTGCACAAGTTCTTTTCAGGGTCCAGCAGGAGTCTCCTCTACTTTGACAAGCCTCACTCACTTCCCAAATGACATGAAAGGTATGTGATCTTTCCTCTCACAAGCTCAAAAAGGAAGTCTAATTTCTAGCAGCATTTACCCTCAAGAATCTTCAACTTTCAACCTCCCCTACAACCAGCCCAATGCATGAATTTATAGTGCAGATGGAGGAAGTTGCAGGTCCACCATTGAAGGGATAAGTTCCTCCTTCAATGGGATAAGCACCTCATATCATGGAGTTAGCTCCCTTAGTTATGGAATGGATGAACCAAGGTGGACCAGACTTGCCAGTGCAATATTCCTTCTAGAAGTGTCTATAAGTGACCCAAGATGAGTTTTTAAGAATGAACTCACACCTTTTAAACTTTTACGGGGATTCGCACCCATTACTCAACAGACAGAGCGGTCAGATTCGCAGGAAACATGACCATTGGGTGCAGCACCGCAGGCAGTGCTAGGAGAAAGTGTGAAACCAGGATTTGAGATATTTTCAAGGTCTTTCTCCCATTTTCAAGGCTTGACGTGAAGAGATGAGGCTCAAGACTTGCAAAGGAGGTATGTATGAGTGTTGATAGACTCACACAAACTGTAGAAAGTCATGGTGACAATTTTTTGTTTAACAATCTCCCCAATATGAAGTCCCAATTAAACCTCACACCATTTGGTGTAAGAGTCTCATCTAGAATACAACCCAGTTGTCAATGCAGTGGGTTTTAATGATATGCCTTAGCTACTATAACACATAGAGTGATGTATAATGAATTTGGTGAGAGCAAATGTGTGACCCTGTGAAGGGTCAAGTGTGATGCAAGAAGGTTCTACCATGCAGAAGGTAAAATAAGTGATCCTCTTAGAAGCCTGTAATAGTACGCAAATTGAAAGGAACACACGAGCATAGTGACATCACGATAATATGCGAAATAGTTCACAAGTTAATAATGATGAATTAATACAACAACATGCATTTAACAAGATTTGTACCAGTGAAAACTAAATAGTTCATAAGCATAAGTGTAAGTTAAATAACATATATTGTAAACATAACAATAATAGTCCTACTATATTTACAACATATGCATGAAATTGTGTTTGCTCTGAGATTTTATTAAGTGAAAGTTGCAATCGTACATACACCATTGACAGACCACTAGACCCAATAGTGGAACGTGAAGTCAACATCACCTGCACCTCCAAATAAATATACATCCTCTACGCTACGGATAAGCCAAGGATCTCACAAAATCCCAAGCTCCTGACTCTAAGCTTAAGCCTAGCCAAAAGATTGGCTCCAAAATCCCTTTACATGAGTTATGAGATTCTATTTATAACAAGAGGGGTTGACTCTTCAACTCCCCTTTGTGAATTTTTCACGTCCCTCATGACTCTTCAACTTATCTACAAAATAAATCATTATATTACATCATGAATCTTCACATTACAATATTGACACTTGGAATTCCACTTACAAATTAATTACAAATAATATTACAAATTACATTCATACCCATATAAGACAAAATAGGGTAGAGCTAACTAGACAACCTAACAAGAAAAACACTATCATGATTGAGTTTGGGAAAACTCAAGCTCAGCAAATTCCAATTAATGTCTCCTAGTCACATATCAGTGCTAAGTGTTAATTTTTTGCAGGGATATATTGTTCTTTGCTTTGATAATTGCATTTATTCATTAACACATTAGGTTCACCCCATAACATCACAAAAATATTTAGATTTACATCATTATTCATCATCATATGCAACTATGTAGAAAGAAAATATCATAATCATAAATGCAGTGGAAGATAAAAGAACAATAGAAGAAAATAATTCACACATAGAGACACCGTGATTGGTCAGAGACCAGGGTAAAACCCACTATAGGGAAACCATTTCATATTCTTCTTCCTAGATTGTTATCAAATGGTTCAATAAAAAATAGTACAATGATACTCTTCAACTACAAAACAAAACAACTACAACATTCATGAAATGAACCTTGTAGAAATTTCACCGTAGATCACCTGATAATGCAATATACTAAAGTAAAATACAAGATCTACTTTGACAACAAACCTATGGAAGCTTAATCAATTTGAGCTAGATCAATCAAAACACATATAATTGAGAATGAGAAATCAATCACACATGAATGCAAAAGAATAACCCAGGGAAAGCCTTAGCCTAAAACCCCAATCTCTGTATTATCATACAAGTGGAAATATGTTCAGATTACAAAAAGAATCATCTCACAAGCTATCCTGCTCTCTCTACAATCCAACTGCTGCTCATAGATAGTCAAAGACTTCTCACAAACCTTCTCCTCTGCCCTCCAAGCCTCCTATTTCCTTGTGCAGTTTTCCTTGGGGTCCAGTTGTTACCGGGAATAGTGTCCACTCGGAGCTGCTATTCCCAATAATATTGGTAGCTATCTTAGAAACAAACAAGTAAAGACTACTTTCATTTTCCTTTATGAAAATAGATAAGAGTGGAACAAAGGACACCAACCTTGGCCTTACGATTGGTTCCTTACTTGAGTCCTCTCCTTCCTGATAGATCTTTGTCGCTTCTTCTTCGTCTGCCTAGCTTCAAAGAGCACCTGTGGAATCAAAGCAGCATACTACTATCGAAGAACATAGAGCTATATTCATAAATAACGTAGGACCAGATATGTATTAACCATACAAATGCATATACAATCAAACATACAAGAATATGGAGGAAAACTTGAATAGCTTTATTAATATCAAGAATAGCAAGAGGATTACAACCAATTGTTCTGAGCCAGCATCATCCTCTAGCAAGAAAGCCCTTCTTCACCTCAAGTAAAGCTTAGATCACCCAACACTATGAAGTTTCACTAGAAAACCAACAACACTTCTCTACAAGATACAAGATTCCAGCCTCTGGATCTCTGTGATGAGGGATCCATATATAGATGATTGTAGGGGGGTGAGTCATCTTCTAGGGTCTTGATTAGTGTCCTCTTTGTGATATTTCTTGATTCCACTTGGAGATTGATGATCTCTTACTCATCCCTGGTCAAAAACAGAGAGGCAAGTGTCAGAGGGGAAGCATCTGGAAGATTCCATGATCTTCCACCTCGCAAACTGTCTCTGTCATTTGTCCATTCTCGCCCATCGAAGCCTACAGAGGGGCCATTCAGTATGCATCACACCCTTTACACTGGGAAGGTGATATCCATCGCACCCTCTGCACTGGGTATTCAGTATGGTCCAGTTTTGACCATTTCTGAGCAGTTTTTAGTGGTGAACTTCTAGGAGATGATGTAATTAGCTGACCTTGTTCCTTTAGGTAGTGAAGCAACACTTTTAGGGACTTAGGAGCCTTCAGTTTATGGACATTTATGATTGGGGTGCAGTGCCCAAAAATGTCTATAACAGTTGCCCCCTAAAGCATGAGGTCGTTAATCTTTTGATGTTAGGTGAAATGCTTTACGATAAGGATCCGAAGTTTTTTCGAGCTGGG
Source organism: Pinus taeda (assembly GCA_000404065.3). Lineage (NCBI taxonomy): Eukaryota > Viridiplantae > Streptophyta > Pinopsida > Pinales > Pinaceae > Pinus > Pinus taeda. Next base: position 24,091 of record APFE031370159.1, on the reverse strand, counting down.
AGATGACCTGTAATAAGATACAATACAATACATTATCTTCATAATATTTTTCATGATATAGCTAAGGCGGGCATTCCCATGCTCAGCTTTATAAATTCATTTTCATGTACATAGGACAGACAATCATCTGCGTAGTAGACTGATGACTTGGAATCATCATCCTTTGATTTGGATGATCATCTGTTTGGCAATGATGTACATTTAATGTCTTTATATTCCTGAATATATTGCAGCCTAGACAAATGAAACTAGATCTGGGGTCTTCAAAACTCGTTCAATCTTCACTCAGAGTACAAGTCGATCCATGTGAAAAATGTTCTAGAGTTGAACATGGAAAGACATCGCCTGATTACCAGCCAATGATGTAAGCTGTTAACAGGTGTGAGAGGAATCACCAATAATGACAATGACCCTCAAGGTACTACAGTACAATTCGCACGGTGTGAAAGAGGACTTGGCGTCGAACACCACGCAAAATCTCTCGATCGAAGGATATTAATGTAAACCTGTCATTGAAAGTGAGAAACTTGCCATTGAGGCATGCAAGCTTCAAAGTACTGAAAGGGTTGTTCCTAGGTTGACTTCTTGAATAATGAGTTGATGTCGACAAGAAGTGACTCGTCATAGGAGGGCCTTAATGAATCCAACATCTACGACACGGAACGAAGAAAATGATTTTGGAGGTGAAAACGATCTGATGATATAGGGTTCAGGGTGGCGGTCATGAAAAGGATGGAGCATGAATGTATTGCATCAGGTGAGACACAAGTGAATTCTCTGAATGACTTCTCTTGAACATATCAGCGACACCGACGATGGATTGGTAGAGTTAACCCTAAAGATGGATGGTGTGACGGACCAGTGGTGATATGACCAGTGAATGGAACAACCCAACCCGGCTCGGATGCATAGAGAAAGTGTCATGTTGAAGAGCAACTTGCTACCAATAAAGTTTTTTCAAGTTTTCTTCCCAATTTTCCCCAATCATTGCTGACCTATACTTCTTTATTTTTGTCAAGCTTGAGGAGGATAACATATTCTTGTTCTATAATTTGCCCTTCGGGCAAACTTGTCGCTATATTTTAACAAGCCTAGCGACAGTGAAACTCGTTCTCATCCATTTGGATGAGTTTGTCGCTATTCGGTTTTAACGAGTTTAATGACAAAGATAACTCGATCCTTTTCAATTTTAGAGAGTCTGAAAGGGACTGAAAGGAAACTCCAAAGATTCTTTTTTTTCATATAATCCCTTAACTCTAAAAAATCGTAAAATAATACGAGAGGGATGAATGTTCGATAATTTTAACAAGCCGAACAAGACAAGCACTTGATCTTTTTGCGTAGTAATCCCTCAAGTCCGAAAAGATTAAAATCTAGAGGAGGGATAACACTTCCGATGGCTTTAACGATCCGGAGAGGCTAATCGCTCGAGAATCTTTTCATATTTTATGAGTTAGTTGAAAAGAGCTTAAAGGAGACTCGTTTCTCGAGGAACAAGTGATGATTTCCGGTAGCAGCTGATTCCAGGTAAGGTTTGGAATTTTCCAATCATGGCAGTGTCACAAGGATGGCTAATAGAATCACTCTTCGCAGATGTTCCTCGAAAGGGTAAACAATCAAATGGAGGTGAATGATCGGCTAAAAAACAGAGTGTAGGTGATGATGAGAACACGACCAAGGCTCAAAAGCTGATGATAATGCATTCACAATGGTTATTTACCGAAAATTGGTTCATTTTTTAATGAGCTTAAACTCTGGGGGAAAAATTTGCTCATTGCTTGTGTTTATTTTTTAACAAGCTTGAATTCCACATTAAAACTGCTTGTGCCAATCATATAATAAGGATATCTTATCTAAGATGCCATTTTTTATGGAGCTTGCACCTTTTAAAGCGTTGCCCCAGATCCTTTCTTTATGCAAGCTAGGAAACGACCAACATTACGAGTTTAAAGGGTTAGAGGACCTACAAATTTAAAAAATAAATGGTCGCTCTTCACTTGCATGCGAAAAGGTTTGCATGCCCCCAGGTATAGTGAAAAATTCCTAGGTTACCCTATGAAAGCTTTCCATCCGTGTCGCAGACAAAATGCTTCCTTGGTGATGTCTAACGAAATAGAAAAAGGTGAGTGGCATAGTTGCCTCCACTCACATAACTTTGACAAGGGAATCTTATTCCAGTATAATCCCATTTTCCTAAACGGATGAGTGTTTCAAACTAGTCATATATCCTCCGTGGAAACCTACTCTATACCCAAGGTTTTCCTGCCGAAACAGACCAGGGTGCATGCCCCCTGGGTTTTAGTCATATCCTCCTGAATCACTCGTGCTCATCAGGTGGATGGACTGGAGATCGATGAGACATTCCTTGCGTGAAAAGACCATTTAGGGATGGCATTTGACTATTTGCTATGTGTGAACGAGGGAATGATAGTTAGTCTACGAGCTTGACCATTCTGCCTTCGTGCGGAAAACACATTACTCTAAAGAGTGAGGAGACGACGGCTCCCATGCAATAAATATAGTCACACCCAAGGAGTAGATTATA
>APFE031370159.1:3835-18530 GCA_000404065.3 Pinus taeda | reverse complement strand
TGAGCTTGACATAAGACATGGAACTTTGCTCAGATTCCTTGTTTCATTTTTTAACGAGCTTGACACAAGAAAAGGAACTATGCTATGGGATCTGTTTCATTTTTTAATGAGGTTGACACAGTAAAAGAACTATACTCATATTCTTTGTTTCATTTTTTAACAAGCTCGACACAAGACAAGGAACTATGCTCATGATTCCTTGATCACGACCCATAAGAGGTCATGACTTCCAAGAGGTTCTCATCAGATGGGAGAAGAATGCTATGGAAGGGATACGTAGCAAGGAATTCATTAGAGAGATCTGGTTCCAATGCCCCCATTACATAATGCACAACATCACATAATTGATCGTCAGTTGATATAGGCATGGAACATGTTGCCACATAATTGACTTGTGGCGGGGAAGATACCATTGGGACAAAAGGACCATTTAGGGAATATGGTTGACTGGAAGCCATATTTGGACCGAGAAATGAAAGTTGGTCAGCAGTGACAATTCTACCTTCATGCAGGAAACACACCACTCGAAAGAGTGTTGAAACAATAGCTCCCATGTCATAAACATAGTCACGCCCAAGAAGTAAATTGTAATCTAAAGGGCCTCAGACTACCATCACATTGAGATAAACAATTTTTCCTCCCAAAGTAATAGGCAACTGAGGAAGGATCCCTAATGGTTGATTGGTTCCTCTATTAAAAGCCAACATATTTTGGGTAACAAGAACAAGTGGTGGCAAACTGAGCGCCTACCAAGCGTCGCCAATTTGTTATATGGAATTTTATACCTATGGATAAGTACATCTTCCCTAAGTGGGTAGTTACACATATGACAATAGAAGTAAAGATGTTTAACCTTTTCCTACAATAGATAGATAAGATAAAGGAACCTACTTGTGATCCTTCGCTTCCTTTGATCTCCTTTGAATTGCTCCCATCACTCCCGCTCAAACTGAATTCGCTCAATTGGTACCTGCCAACATAAACAAAAGATGAAAAAAATCAAAGCATATGATCTATCTACTGTAAACAAATGGAATCGAAAACATTTGAACATACATTCATCATAGGTATAGACAAAAGTATTGGAAAAGGAACAAACAACTTTATTGATTGATGAAGGAGAAGTTACACCTAATGTAGTTTGATCCCGTGTCACTCATCCAACTTAGTCTAAACCCTCATCACACCAATAGCAACATAAATCTAGTAGCATAACATTACTTGAAAATGATTTGAAGTCTCTAAACCAACAATATTTCTCTATAATATCCAAGCTCTAGCCTCTTGATCACTATGATGAGTGATCAATTTGTAGGGAAATGAAAGTGGTTTTGTCATAAATAGGGAATTGAATGGTTTTCCATAATTGGATAGTTAGTTTCCATGGAGAAAGGGATGAGAGGATAGAGGGTTGAATGATCCATAACCTATCCAAAATCGATCTCATAGGATGAGATAAGCGTTGGGCATCCTTCTAGAATGCTCTAGAGTCAAGGAAAATTCCCATAATCCTATGCCAATTTCACTCATCCTCACCCAATGCAGGATAAAGTGGGCCTAAGTTCTTTGCAACGTAGGTCTAAATGGGCCTAATTACTATGCATAGCAGTTTCCCTTGACCAAGGCTACGTTGGTGTTCCAAGGAGGCATTTCAGCAGGGTTTCAAACTAGGAAACTTTCATGGATGAAAACATTCAATATGATGACTTGTCTAGGACATGTAGCAACTGAAATTAGGGTTTGATGAGCCATATTTGTACTGATCTGATCATCAGGAGTGATGTTCCCAAATAGACTTGTAACAGTATCCTTGATACCCAGCTTTGTGCGAAGGGTATGGAAAATATTTGTGAACTTTGGCATATCTTGGTCCCTTCCCTACCGTAGCATGGTCCACTTTATGTATTTTTCTTCATAGCTTTTGACAAGGTAATATTGTTCCTTGATGGCATCTCAGAAATAATTCCAAGTGGGTACAGCTGAAAACATCGAGGGTTCACTCTCGTCCTTTTCTTCACAGTAGGTTTCCCACCAGTCCTTGACATGTGAGGTAGATTAGAGAAGTGCAAAAGTAATCTTTTCCCGATTGGAAATTTCATGAATTGAAAAATATCCTTCCAACAAATTTAACCATTTATCTACAGTGTCTGCATCTATCAGGCCTTCGAATATGGGAATATCAAATTTAACTTGTACCTTAAAAAGAGTGGTGCCTCCTGAGTGGCTGTTGGATGAAGATGCATCGCTTATGGGTATTCGTCGAAGGATTTGGGAAAATTTATCCATCATCGCGCTCCTCTGTCACTCGAGGGCTTCCTTGACAACATTTTGAAAGGATTTCCCGCCACCTCATCTTTATTTTCTTCTGCCATGGGAGGTTTTCGAGTTTTGCAAGGTTGATCTTGCAATGGTTCAACCAGATCAAGCCCTAACTCCTTATACCTTGACCTCGTTGGGAACATGCAAAGAAAAATAGAGAAAGTGAATACCACTCTGCTATCACTAATCTGAACTTAAAAAGGAATGTGAAAACTTACATATATAATTATAAACATAGAGATGTAGTAGAAAAACACTTCATTTCATTAATAGAAAATACTAAACTATGCTTACAAATAGAATGGAAATAAGATAGCTCAGGTGATGGTAGCTTATCTCTGAGAAGAGATGTGGTGGCTACATGCCTCTGAACTATGTTACAATGAGGCTCAAGGGCCTATTTATTATTGGAAAACATGAGAAAACCCTAACCCCAGGAGTTGTAACACCAAAAGTTTGTGGGCCCCACTGGGGTTAGTTGGGAAGCCAACTTCCGAGGGTCTTAACTTGGTCATATGATCTCTGTTTGACGTATATGATACCTTCTTGGAAAGGTCTTGCCGATTACTACAGGTTTCACCGCAGGACCTTGCCTACAACTATTGTAATGTCGTGGGCCCCAAAAAACGTTGTTTAGGGTGTCAAAACTTCTCTGGAAGTTCAGGACCCGAAAAACTGCTAAAAATAGTAAATGCTGAAAGGAACAGGGAAACATATGAAACTGATTGGGCGGTCTAGGTGGAATAGGCGGGTGGCCACCAATATCCTCCTGGATCACTATCTAGGGTATCTAAGTCTATCTGGCCTTCAAATATAGAAAAATTTCAAAGTTAACATGTACCTTAAAGGGGATGATGCCTCCAAAGTGACTGTTGGATGAAGAGGCTTCGCTTGTTAATGCCCACCGAAGGATCTGGGAAATATTCTCCATCATCTCGTTCCTTTGTCACTAGAGGGATTATTCAAGAAAAATTTTGAATGCATCTCTCCTCCCTCATATTTATTTTCTTCTGCCATGGGAGTTCGTTGGGGTCAACGAGGTCGGTCTTGTAAGGGTTCAACCAGTTCAAGTCCCAATTCCTTATAGTTCAACCTCATTGGGGACGTGCATAGAAAAAAGAGAAAGAGAAAATGCTATGATACCACTAATCCATATTTATGAAGGAACGAAATGAAATATTGATTTAAACAAAAACATATAGATACAAGGAAATTGAACTTCAATTAATAAATAACAACTATTGAAAATTGTTTACATGCAAAAAAGAAACAAACTAGCTTGGGTTATCGCATCTTATCTCTGAGAAGAGATGTGATGACTATATGCATTTTAAACTAAGTTATAATGAGAATTGAGGCCTTTTTTTATCATGAAGAAACAATGAGAAACCATAAACATCCAAAAACCTAACCCTAGGATATGAAGCGCCAAAATTTTGTGTGCCCCAATGGGGTTAGTTTAAACGTCAACTTCCTAGGGTCATAAATTTGGCATATAATCTCTGTTTAGCATGCACAATACCTCATCAGAAAGATTCACCTAAGGACAAAACAATTCCCTAATAGCACATTTCCACAAGAAAATGTTGTTTAGGGCCTTAAAATGGCTTCAGAAGTTCAGGACCCGAAAAAATACTAAAAATAGAAAGCATGATGGAAAATAGGAAACTAAAAGGGAACACTGTTGTGGGTCCAAGTGGAATAAGCAGGTGGCCTCCAATATCCACCTAGATCAACAGAATTTGATGGATTATGGACAGTGCAAAGTTAAATGGTTATGGATCAAATTGGTCCCTACAGTGTGGGAGATCTCAGACCGAATTCATGGAAGAAAAACTCAAATTAAACAAGCCAATGATGATTCAAGAAGTTGTAGTGAGGTGAAAGGTTGTTATATATCCAGGGTGGTGGGAAATAGGCCTTCATGTCTCTAGTAATTTCACTTGCTTTTCAAAACCTAGGAATATTTTCCTTACAGGATTGAAGAAGGTGTAGTGCAACCATGCTTCATTGGAAAGAATTGGAAATTTGGTGTTAAACATCTCTGCGAACAAGATAAATTTCTCTCTCTCATAGGAGCCAAGAGGATTAAGTTCTGCAAAGGTCAGTTGTGTGCAATTTCTTTTAACATGTATATTTAAAGTTTTATCTCTCTGTATCGGTACTAATTGCCTCTCAAGGGCCAATTTTAGGTGTTTGTTGGATAAATCATTCTCTTCCAAGTTTCTTCCACATGTATTTATGAACACTCTCCATACATATTCTCTCTTCTATGTCTATAGTCGGGAAGCTTCATGGTTCCTTTTAGAGATCCCTCCCTATATTAGCATATATGGAATAGTTCCTTAGAGACATTCTCATTGGTCATCACAACATGAAGTGAATTTTCTACTCACTCTCCTTATAACTCCAATGACATGTTCAGAACATGGGGGATGTTATCAATCCATTTAGTGTCTCAGAAAATCATGGAGAACAAAGCTAACCTAGACTCTAGTTCGGGATGTCCTAGCAAGTGTCACCTCTCTCCCTGTCTTCCCATAGGAAGTAATGAGGTGTATAATGAGATAATGCATAGTTGAGGCAGAAATCAACCTCCATCTTGTTTCTCATCGAAGAAAAATAGAAAGTATAGTAAAAATGAACCATTTTGAAGAGGAACTCTAGTGTATTTTACACCAAATAAATGACATGCATCCCTAGAGGAATGTTGAAGAAAATTGTAGCACAACAAGTAGTGCCTTAGGAGAGTGTTCAGATAAGATGTCCATTTCCCCCACCTATTTGATTTGTCTAAATTATACAAATTTATTGTGTTTTATAGTCAATTTTTTAGAGTTTATAATTGTAGTACTTTTTGTATACTACTTGAGCAAGATAGTAGGGTATATCAAGTGCCTTGAAGAAATAAAGAAATATGATGAGTAAATGAAAGGAGAAGTTCTTTTATGGGGATATAACTAATTTTCTCACTAGACAAGATAAAAATATTCCATTTTTTGGTGGAATATTAGTGGTAGTTGAATTGAAGCGTAATCATAAGCTCAACAATAAAGTTTGGACAACGGCTCTTGCTAACGATGGATGTGTTCTTGAGGTCTTTCATTTCATAGATCCTGGTGTTTTTGTTGTTTTTATTCTAAGACCACAACCATTGGAGTTGCTCTTCTAGGAAAGAACTCAATGTTTTTCACTCCAAAGGATTTTAGGACCCAAACAAGCATCTTAAGCTACCTAAAGTAGATTCCTTCCTCGACTCTCAGGGAATTCATGGTTCAGTAAGTGCACATTCCAACGAATCTTTCACCTATTGATACATTAGTGCTATAAGAGACTTATAGATATTTCTCTTAGTTGTTCACACATATAATATGACATAATTTAATTCCCCATATACTAGGTTGGTTCTACATATCCTATAGTTTTCTTTCAAGAAGGAGAGTACCTTTGACTAGACATAGGTGATTTCCAATGAGATTTCCTTTTAGTTAGCTAATTTTTTGAAGACTCAAATTTTATTCATGACAACTTATTTGGTGATATCAATAATTTATTGTAATATTTTTAAAAACATACCTCTGATGCGAAATGTAAACCCTGAGACAAATTAGTACAATTTTGGTATCCCATTTTATGGAGTCATAAAGCACCATTTCAGTTTTTCCTCATCCAAGATAAGTTCATTAAAGAATTTAAACATTTATTAAATGAAGTCAAACTAAATAAATTGACTCAATCCTTGAAGGGGAAATAATTATGTTTATAAGAAGATAGCAATATGTGTGTGTAAGACTTTATGGGTGTCAAGGAAGTTCCCTATTACTCATTATGTTCATTTTACATGAAAAAGAATAAGTTATTTGACATGAAAAAGAATAAAAGGCTTATTTCATTATCATTCAAAATCTCAAAATTTGTTGTGGAGAATCATTCACATTTAGCTAAGGTATCCAAGACACTGTAACTCTTTAACTTTAAAGAGGTTGGACTTGTCTAAGGTTTTGATACCGAGGAGTTATTCTCTCAATATTTATCATCAGTAAGATATGGAAAATTGTTTACTAAAATCATGGAAGGAACTATGGATAATGAAGTAGAAGTGTCAAGAGAAACAAGGAAAAATTCATACGTAATGATGATCTATTTACACAATTGAATACCAATTAAGGAGAAAAGAGAATAAATAAATAAAGAGGAAAAATAACTATTAAAATGTAGCAAGAAAGGCTCAATTTGACTTTAGCATTAATCAAATTTAGTAAATTGAATTTCCACATTAGCAAGACAACTTGGAGGTAGTTAACTAGTGTGATATAGCTCTTGTCACTCAGTTAGCTCAGTAAATTCGAGTTAGAGGGCTTGAAGTTGAGTTATGCATGCATGATTGCTAAATTTTAGCAATCTAGTTCAATTATTTCAATTGTATTCAATTAATTGACCTCTAACTATTGATTGAGTCAGTTGAAGGTCAATTGTGCAGTGGGGCAATAATCTAACTCAACAATTTGTCAGTTAATTGATCAATCAACCAAAATAGCTAATGCATGCATGAATTCGATTTCCTCAGTTGAAGTGGACATGAAAAAGAAGTGTAACATGAGTTGTATACTATTTTGAGTGTACAATTGTTATATGCATTCAAGAGATCAATCCTCGGGAATTGTGCAAGAAAATAGGAGGAAATTCCTATCTTTTAGGAGCTAATTTCCTTAGGAATCGTGTAAGGAAATACAATGTTGGAGGAGTAGATATTTATCTAAGTGTTGGCCAGAGTTTCTCATTAAGCACATAGAATATTTATTCTTTTGCAGGTTGTGCTCAGAGTTGGAGCAAGAAATTGTAAAAGTTTCTCTATTCAACTAATTAATGCAAAGAAGCTTGAAGGGTTTTTTCCAGTTGGGTTCCCCTAGAAATAACAATGTACGTGCGGTTTTTGTTGTTGCATGTCTATGCATGTTGTTCTAAATTGTGATTTACATTCCATAGATTAGTAGAATAGAATTGCGTCTCTTGTTTTTCAGTTCTAAATCTTGAGCAGTTGCAATTTCTATCAAATTTCTCATGGCATTAGAGCCCTGAAATCACATTAGAACCAATATTTCGAACTTTTCTCTTAGGAATTTCAAATTTGCAGATTGAGTGCAACAATTTTCCTTCAAGATTGGGAGAATGAATTTTAACAAACTAAGATTGGAGTATTCCTTCAAGGGTATCTTGAATTTCATAGCCTAGAAGGATCGAATGGAAGAAATGCTTGATGATAATGGTGTGTTAGAATATGTTAAGACTGATATTGCAAAACCTCCATAGTCAAATTCACATCAGCTAACCTAGTGGAAGAAGGATGTTGAAAAGGCCAGGAGAATTCTTCTAGAAGGTGTGAGAGACCATGTGGTCTCAAATATCCATGTCAAAGAGACACCATTTTCTATGTGGAAGACACTAACTGAGTTATTAAAAAATAGCAGTGACCATATCAAACTGGCCCTGAAAGAAAAACTTCGAAACATAAGAATGCAGAAGAATGATATTATTCCACAATATCTCTCCAGATTTCGAGATGACCTTGGAGAGGTTGGGGCGAATGTAACAAAAGATGAATTGGTGAGCCTAACTCTTCTAGGCCTTCCAAACTCCTAGTGCAACTACCAGGACTCCGTGAATAGAAGGGAAAAATTACTGAATTGGGAAAGGTTGTGCTCTGATTTGGTTCAAGAAGAGTTCAAGACAAATAATAGAGATGGAACATCATCCAAAATTGAGGATGAAAATAATTTTTCCTTCATTGGGAAGGGGAATAAGGGAAAAGGAAAGAAGACCAATGCAAAAATGAATGCAGCAAAAATAATGGCAATAAGAAAGACTTGAGCAAGATAAAATTCTTCCACTGCTACGAATACATGTACTATGCAACTAAATGTTCACACAAGAAGTCTAATTTGAAGCCTTCAAGAGGATAAGGAGGTGAAGCATTGGATTCACAATTTGAATTAGACTTCACCCTGATAGCATGCATGGCTAACACTGTCATGGGGAGTGTATGGTACCTTGATTTTGGTGCCTCATTCCATATGACAAGGTGCAAGGAGTTTTTCAATGGATTGGAGGAGAAGGATGTCCATATGCATATTGAAATGGGGGATGGTGGGAGGTACAATGCTACAAGAATTGGTATTTTCACCTTTGAGAGGGAGAAAGCCTCTCCTTTTCGCCTCAAATATGTTATGTTTGTACTTGGGTTGAAGAAGAACCCGAGCTCTATAGAAATATTGGAGGATAGAGGCTATGGTGTTATTTTCAATAAAGGGAAAGCCTTTCTGAGACACATATCTACCAAGAAAACGAATTATATTGAAGTTCGAGTGAAGAACCTATACAAACTTGAGGTCAGAGATTGCATCGGATTGAGTAGCAAGGTAGGAAAAGTGCAAAGTTGAGATGTTAGAGAACTCTAGCACGAGAGATTGGGCCATCTACACCATGGTGCCTTAAAAATCATGCATCAAATTACCGACAATCTCCCTAAAGGCTCCCTTAACCAAAAATATGTCTGGAAGGGTTGCACGTTGGGAAACTATGTCAAATACACTTTCCATGGACAAGATAGTAGAGCAAATGCAATCTTGGAGCAAGTCCACTCTGATGTTTGTGGACCCTTTTCTAGAACCTCCACAATAAAACATAAGTACTATTTTATTTTTATTGATGATTTCTCTATAAAATGTTGGATCTTGTAGTTCATGTGGAAGAAGGATGAAGTTTTCTCAAAATTTGTTGAATTCAAAGAATTCGTTGAGAAGGAGACTAGGAAGAAGATGAAGGCTCTTAGGAGTGACAATGGAGGTGAATTATTTTCGCATGCCTTCAAGGATTTATGTGCCAAAGAAGGTATTCAAAGAGAACTAATATCACCCCATAACCCACAGTAGAATGGGGTAGCTGAAAGAAAGAAAAAAATAATAATGGGAGGAACAAGGGCCATGTTGCATGATTAGGGGATGCCATTGCATCTATGGGTCGAAGCATGCAACCCCCTAGCCTACTTGCAGAACCAAAGTCCTCATATAATATTTGGTATGATCACACTGGAGGAGGATTTCTTTCGGAGAAATCCTGATGTGTCTCATTTCATAATTTTTGGAGCTTCAGTTTATTGTCATGTCAACAAGTATTTGAGGAAGAACATTGAGCCTACAATAGAGGTGGGATTTTTTGTAGGATACAATGAAACTCCACACAATTACCACGTGTATTTTCCTTCATTAAGGATGAAAATTGTGAGGAGATATATCAAGTTCAATAAGGAGAAGGCTATGAGATGCTCTTTTGAATGAGAGATGAGTATCCCACTAGAGCAGGAGATTCTAGCAACAAAGGAGGAGCCTTAGGATGAGCTTCAATAGGTTGTGGAGCAGTGACATGTAGTGGAGTAGATAGGAGGTAGAGTGGAGGCACCCACTCAACCAAAATATTATAAGGAGGGGAGAAAGAGAACCGTATAAGTTGATAGGTTATTGTAGGATGCTAGAGAGAATGTGGGAGCCCCTACATCAAAACACAGATAGGGGAGGTCGCCTGATAGGTACATTGGTTACATGGCTCTTATGACAGAGCTCATTGAGACAAAGCCTTTGTCATTTGAGGAAGTAATTTATCAACCTGTTTGGGTTGATGCCATGGTGGAAGAATATGACTCCATCATGAAGAACATTGTATGGGAGGTGGTGCCGAGACTAGAAGAGAAATCAATGGTTGGTTCCATATGGATCTACAGAGTGAAGCATGCAACTGATGGGAGCATCAAGAAGTACGAGGCCAGATTTGTGGCCAAAGGATTGTCTCAAGTAGAGGGAGTGGACTATGAGGAAAATTTTGCACCAGTTGCAAGGTATTCCTCAATCAGATCCATTCTAGCATTGGCTACGTAGATGGTGTGGAAAATCCACCAAATGGATGTGAAGACCGCATTTCTTGACGATGTTGTTGAGGAGGAAATTTACATAGATAAACCCGAAAGATTTGAGACATATGATCGGGAGTCATGTGTGTGAAAACTCAGGAGAGAATTGTATGGTCTCAAATAGGCACCTTGAGCATGGTACACTCAGATTAACAATTATCTCAGTGGATTGGGCTTCATCAATAGTGAAGCAGATGCGAACCTCTATCATATTGTGGTAGATGGTAAGTTGCTTATTATTTTTTTATATGTTGATGATTTAATATTGACATGTGATGAGCAACTGATATGCTCTTGCAAAGAGTATCTTTCAAGTGAATTTGAGATGAAATTGTAGAAATTATCATTGTAGATTAACCTGATTATGCAATATACTAAAGCAAAATACTTAATCTACTTCTACAATCAAACTTGCAGAAGATTAATCGATTTGAGAAAGATCAAACAGAACACATATAACAGAGAAGAAGAATCAATACACATGAAACACAGAGGAATACTCTGGGGAAAGCCTTAGCTAAAAGCCCCGCTATCTGTATTATCATACAAGTGGAAATATCTCAGGATTACACAAAGCTTTAGCTCTCACAGCTATCCAGCTCTCAGTACAATCCCTCTCACTGGTCATAGACAGACTAGACAACTCATATGCCTGCTCCTTTACCCTCCAAGCCTCCTATTTCCTTACGTTGTTTTCCCTGGGTGTTCCAGTTGTAACCTTGTGTGACATTGATCTCACACACTAATCCAACACACTGTAAAACTGCGCAAATCTCAAGGAATGAAATCCTTCTGCATGCAAGAGATTTTCTTATAGGAAAATTCTTGCAACTGATAGTACACTGTCCCTGCCTTTAATCTCAATTGGGTCTTTGTCTAAACTAACATGTATGAGTTATTTATGAGAGAATATTCAGTCATCTGGAGTACACTAGTTTCATGCATGCATGCATTAACTGATTGAACTCACAATTAGTTCCTCAAACTGTTTGGAACTAATTTAACTAGATTTAACTCAGTTAACTAAGCTAACTAATTACAACTCAAATACAACTCATCCTTTTCTCCTTAATTAAGGGATAACTTCCTCAATCAAAGGGATAACTGTTGCATGACTTGACAAAAACTTTTAGCTTGAATTTCTCCAATTAATTAACTCAAGATGAATGAATTAATTATTTTTTCAAGCAGCTGGTGAGACTAAATTTGAATTTTAACTCTCAATTTTAATTCAAGGAAAAATTAAAATTGGAATATTCTTGTTGCCACATTTCAACAAAAATACATGGGCTTAATGCATTACTTCCTTGGGATAGATGTATGGCAAGGTGATGGTGAATTTTCTGTCTCAAGGGAAGTATGCCTATGAAATAATTCAAATATTTCACACGGAGAATCGTAAGCTCATGGAAACACCTATAGCTACAAATTGGAGGAAGGAGAATTTCACTTCAAGTGAAGAGGTTGATGCTACCATTTACGTGAAGCTTGTGGGATCATTGATGTATCTTGTGAACACAAGACCTAACATGTGCTATGTAGTGAACCAACTTAGTCAACCTATGGTGAGGCCCACCAAGTCGTATTGGAAGGTAAAAAAGCATGTGTTATGATACTTCAGAGGCACTACCAAGTAAGGATTATGGTACAATAGGATAGAGGGAGTGAAGCTCTAAGGCTTCACCAATGCAGATTGGGCAGGGAGTCCATCAGACAGGAAAAGTATTTCAGGTGCTACCTTTATTGTTGGGTCCGTAGCTATTTCCTGGTACAACGGGAAGCATAGGTCTGTGGCACTCAACTCAACAGAGGTTGAATACATGGCTGCAAGTCAAGAAACATGTGAGGCCATATGGATGAGGAAAATACTTATGGTTCTTTTCAGTCAGGAGATGTATCTGACGATGATATATTGTGATAATCAGAGTTGCGTTAAGCTCTCTAAGAATCTGGTATTTCATGATAGGTCCAAGCACATTGATATTCAATATCATCATTTACGGGACTGTGTGTAGAGGAGAATTATGTTGCTATAGTACATTCCAACTGAGGAGAAAAATGTTGACATCTCGAGAAAGGAATTGTCAAGAGGTAAATTCAAGTTCCACAGGTGCAAGATAGGGGTGGTGAAAAATCCCTTTCTTGCTAAGAGGGAGTGTTAAAAAATGTAGCAAGAAAGGATCAACTTGACTTTAGCCTTAGTCAAATTGAATAAATCAAAATTCCACATTAACAGGACAACTTGGAGGTAGTTAACTAGTGTGACATGTCTCTTGTCACTCAATTAGCTCAGTAAATTCAAGTTAGAGGGCTTGGAGTTCATTTATGTATGTGTGATTGCTAAATTTTAGCAATCTAATTAAGTTATTTTCAGTTGTATTCAATTAACTGACATCCAACTATTGATAAATCCAATTGAAGGTCAATTGTGCAGTGGGACAACAATATAACTCAAAGATTTTTCAGTTAACTTATCAATCAACCAAAAATAGCTAATGCATGCATGAAATTCGAATTCCTCTGCTGAAGTGGAGATGACAAGGCAGTGTAACATGATTTGTATACTAGTCTGAGTGTACAGTTGTTGCATGTAGTCAGGAGATCAATCCTTAGGAATTGCACAATCAAATACGAGGAAATTATTATATTTTAGGAGCTAATTTCCTCAAGAATTGTGCAAGGAAGTAGGAGGTTGGAGGAGTAGATAATTGGCTAAGTGTTGGCCAAAGTTTCTCTTTCAGCAAAGAGAACATTTATTCTTTTGTAGGTTGCGCTCAAAGTTGGAGCAAGCAATTGTAATAATTTCTCTATTCAACTGATTAATGAAAAGAGGCTTGAGGGGTTTTTCCCAGTTGGGTTCCCTTAGAAATCACTGTGTACTTGTGGTTTTTCTTGTTGCATGTTATTATTGAATTGTGATTTACATTTCGCAGATTAGTAGACTAGAATTGTATCTCTTGTTTTTCAGTTCGAAATCTTGAGCAAGTGCAATTTCTGTAAAATTTCTACAAGAACACACTTTTCTCAACTAAACCAACTCATTGGAGTTCCCCCTTAGCACACAAATTACAAGAGATAACTACAACCAGAGGAGAGATTAACAAATGCCATTCCAGTAGAGATGATAACAAAGAACTGCCTGGTTATGTTAATTTGAAAAAACATCATGTTGTTGTTACTTCATCAAAGAGTAACAAAAGTTTTAAGTAAAAAAGGATATCAACAATTATAAGGACCCACTAATATGGAAGTGGACAATGCTATAATCCCCAGCTAGGTAGCATTACATTTAGTACAAAGTCAGAAGATGGTGGAAGAATTTTCTATGGAGGAGCCAATTATATTTGAGGAAAAAAGATTAACCATGCATAACACCTATTATGATAAATCTAGGAAAAAGTTACAAATTGAAAAAAATCATATTAAGAATAAGAAAGTAGAAAAAAATCGAGGTGTAAGGTAGATGCATTAGGAGAGGGAACTTCTAGGTTTTTGAAATTGCATATCACCACAGGGGATGTCCTTGCTTGTTCGGTTACATAGCAAGAGATTGAAAACATATGAATAAAAAGGAAAATCAGCAACCTTAAAGAAGCCTTGAGTCCTAAACCTTTATTCACATCCTCTCCAACTATTGTAGCTCCAGAACCCCAACCACCAATCAAACACCCAACAAAATCATAGAGGCAACTAAACTAATTGATGCAATAAAAAATTATATATCAAATAACATAAATAACTAAGTATCATTGAAGAAGCATGTGGTATATGTTTGTACTTATGAAATCTCTCTCAAATGATTTTTTCTTTCACTGATTATTTGTAGAAAGACTTGGAACATGATCAACATTTCACTGAAAATGATTTAATGACATTCATTACCAAAATTTCTACCTTGAGTGATTTTCAGAAAAATCAACTTGGGCTTCCAACTGGGAAGTGAATAAAGTAGACCAAAGAAGGATGATATGTGAGAATCCAAATGTTGAAAGATGTTATTATTGAGTGTACACAAGTCAATGAGTGGAGGAGCAATGATTTCTTTAAAACAATCAAGGTAGTCCAAGACCTTCAAGGTCCATGAATAGTTAGATACTCCATGTTAATTCCAAAGGATAAATTAGATGAGGATTTTTAAATCATTTAGACATCATGGGGTAATGAGTTTGATTTCCCACAGGAGGAGATAAAGAAATGGTTAGTAACATTTGTCAATGACAATCAAGACCACTCGTTGACTATTGAATAGTTATGCTCAGATTTGAAAGAAATAGAAGAAGAAATATTTGCATTTGTTATGAAACCACTCACAAAAAGATAGAAAAGATAGTTGAATGCCTTGGAATTAAGCCTCTTCAAGGGGGAAACCTCCTTTACATTACACAAATGAATGATTCTTTGATGATTCAAATGAAA
>APFE031370157.1:0-13803 GCA_000404065.3 Pinus taeda | reverse complement strand
ATTCCAGCAGCATCTACCCTTTGGAATGTTCAGCTTTCAACCTCCCCTCCTCTAGCCCAATGCCTGTATTTATAGTGTTCTAGAGGAAGTTATTCAGGTCCAACATCAATGGATTACTCCCTCTTTGGATGGGGTAGCTCCTCTCTTGATGGGATAAGTTCCTCTATCATAGGGATGCATGAACCATCTGGAGGCGCTCAATACACGTCAAACACTCTTCTAGAAGGCTCTAGAAGTGACCACAAGTAACTTTTTAAAGATGAAACTCACGCTTTTTGACCTTTACAGGGGTACGCACCCAACCTTTAGCTTACAGAGCATACAAGTATGCAGGTACAGTGTGTTTGGAGTGCGTACACGCAGGCAACGTAGAGAGAACCTGCGTACCCATAGATAAACATGTTTTTAAGTGACTTTCTCTCTTTTTGAAGTTTGACATGGAGAGCAGAGGTATGAGGCTTGACAAAGAGGACAATATGACTATTGATGGAGCCATATTAACTGCAGATAGCCATGGTGACAAATTTCAGTGTAACACTTGTCAATGGAAATCGGTTGAATGTCTACAATAAACCCCTCTCCAAGCGATAGTTTATTGAAGATTTGAATAAAACAGTGATGGTAGTGGAGCATGTCTTAGCCTCCACTTCACCCACTCACTGAAGGAAAATAAAAAATAAAAAAATAATAAGGACTTAAGTGAAAACCTCCATGAGACACTTGAGTCCCATCATTGGGTTGAAAATCTCTTCTAAGGCAGCCCAGTGATGTCAAAAAGAAGGGAAAATAATAATATCCCTGGGTGAAAACCTCCTTTCAAGGCACCCAGGGCAGGCAATTAGGGTGAAAAGCTCTCTGAGGTGCCCTAGTTGTTTTCAAAAAAAAAAGAAAGAGAAAAGAAAAAATGAAATTTTGTTCTATTGCAGGTTTGCAGGAGGAATATAGGGAGTAGAAGAAGGTGCCAAAGGACCCCTAACATTCACACCAACACCTATCTCACCTTCTCCACACCTTCCTCCATCATATTTGGCATCTCTTTCACCGCACTGTAATTGTTTCCCAAAAATGTCTGTAGAAGGAAATTTGAGGGACCAGGAAAGCTTCATGAGGAACTTATCATCCCTCTTACCACCTTTAGGCCTCCTTGCTATCATTTCCAAGCCTACATCACACCCCTAAGCATCATTTCTTTTCCTATCCAAGAAAAACACAGATAAAAATAGTTTTCCAATATAAAAAAAAAATAAAAATTAAAAGATAGGGAAAAAGGCACCAATAACCATACTTGAAGCTTAACTACTAGGTCTCCATATTTATCTACACCTTTGGCATCATCCTCGAGCTCCAAGCACAGGAAGAAGGTGAAGTTTCCAGGGGAGAAGTAGTTACAGGAGCTCCTCTAGAAATTCCTGTAGCAGCTGATCCCATATAAATCCAACACCAATAGCAAAAGAGGGCACACATAAAAGTTGAAGAGGAACCTGAAACTTAGATCCAGCTAGAGAAGAACCTACACAAGCACACAACCACACATTAGCAAGTAGAGACAACATGCAAGAAGGGAAATAAAGGCATGCAACAGAGAAAGCCTCATCACCTCACAACCAATATACTCGAATCACGAGTAAGTAACTAAGTCACTCCTCCGTTTTCATTTGTGTAATTAGAAGTCATGTAAAAGAAACGAGATGGTGGAGGTTGAACGAGGGAAAGGTGGCTAGTTAACTTGGCCACCTTCATCTAGCTGACTCCACTGACCTGAGATGCCACCTACATGTGCACAAAGTCAACTCCAACAAAAGATGTCAAGGATAGGTAGTGGAGGAAGTGTGAACTCTGATGCAATAATGAGGGATGATTACGAGGAGGGACCATGATGACCAAGTAGTTGGGGACCAACGGTCCAAATATTGCCAACGTATACCTTGCCAACTCAACACTTCTCACCGAAAATATCCATAAAGGGTAATAAGTACTCCTCCCCGAGCATTCTCACCACCTTTTCCTTCATTCTCTCCTTGTAACTCAGCTACAATAGTCTCCTTATGCCCCCATAGCCACGTAACCGCCGTCCTCCATCGATTTCTCCCATATTCTTGCTCTCGGCATTTTCTACAAGAGCACCTATAAGAAATCTATAAGAGGGACAGTAGGCTTCTACAGGAGGCGCAGTGAGTTGTTTTGAAGGGAGAAAACATGGTTTTTAGCATGATCTTCAGTTTGAAGAGGTAGGGATCATTTATACCCCCTATTGAATATCAATATATAAAAGAAGTGGTTTCAATTTGAGGAGGAAATAAGTCTTTAGGAGAGGAGAAAATACATTAAAAAATAAATCTACTTATTTAAAAAAAAAACATAGTCTCCTCTGTTTCTTTGTTTTTCTGAAACTTCTTTGTCTCCACCTCCATATTTGGTTTTCCAAAAGGGTATAGACAATATGATAGGAGGGTTTATGAGAAAGGAGCCCACTAACTCCACTAGGCTCCATGGACATCCCCAAGTAGTGTACATATTCACAAGAGAAAATTGGATGAATTTTTTTTGAGAAATTCCGAGGCTTTGATGAGGATATTGCCGAAGAATTTTCCCTCTCCTTGGTCCCCCACACAAGAACACATGCCATTGTCACCATTAGAGGTCCTTCCATGGAGATAACCCCAGAATTTATCAGCAGGGTCACTACCCTTCCTCTTGGGTTGCCTTTGAGTAATGATGAGGAACCAATTAACCAGGTTGCCAAGAAGAACTTTTTCCAAAATAATGAAACCCCTGTTGAAGATAAAAATGGCATTAGAAGGGCTAGCATACCATATCCCTAGGATGAGGTTAGCTATCAAATAATAAAATACATTTCATATGAGGGGAGGTACAACATTGTTTATGGTTATCACTTTAGATCATCCAAGAATTAAGGTATGACATGGACACTCTAGCACCTCAGAAGCTATGCATCCCTTACTTCCTCCTGTAGTCCCTCATTGACTCCAGCACCAAGGTACAAATAGGAAATTCAGAGTAGCTAGCTGACCATGGCTTAATCAAAATCTTAGTAGAGGAAGCCCTCCATACCTTTACACTGCCTATAGCATGGGAAGTTTTCCACAACATGACAGCTGAGGATGACATAAAGGCCTTAACCTATTATGTCAGTCCTACTAGCAGTGAGGATGAAGAACAACAAGGGGGAGAAGGTGGAGCCAGGGGTGACATAGCAGAACAAGAAAGGAAAGAGGAAGGAACTGAAATGGAGGAGGAGAGAGCTGAAGAAACAGAGCAGGAAGAGACAAGAAAAGGGATAGAGGAAGGAGAAAAATAGCAGAGAAGGAAAAACAAGGAGAAGAGTCCCCTGAGACTTTGGAAAGGAAGGCATCAGTTTCCCTCACTACCCTCAATATGCCAATCAAGCCAAAGCAAAAAATGAAAAGATAGACATCCATGTATTTCAGGGCTAGGAAAAGCACAAGAATTAAAATAGAAAAACCTCAGCCCTCTTCAAAAGTGCCAATTACCATTGAAGATTCATCCTCTATGAAGGGGAAATAATCTCCATCCAGGACACCTATAACATATGAAAGGGGGACTCCTATATCTTCCACATGGAAGGAAAAGGTAGTACTACAGGACCCAAAAACAGTCCAATAAGAGGCTCAGATAGTTCTATGGGAGATACTGTCAAAACTACAAGAGACCCAAAAACTTGAGAGAAGGATAGAAGGATAGCCATAGGTGAAGGAGGAAGCACAAGAGATATAAGAGCCTGACCCCCAACCTAGTCTTGCCTCCTATTACAACCTACTTCAGGTAGGCAAAATAATTCCAAAAAAAATTGCAATCCCACTATTTTTCGAATTTGAGAAAGAAAGAGTGAGAACACACAGGTGGATGCAAATAGCCAAATCCAAAGGGGTTGATGATGTTGGCCATATGGAAAAAAAACTCAGGTAAATGGGTAGAGAGCTGAGTGCTCTTAGAGACAGGGAAGCAATTATAAGAAGCCACCTTGAAACTGAAAATTAATTTCTAAGGATGAATTTGCAAGAAAAAGAGACCCAGCTAGCATGCATGGCCCGCTTATCCATGGAGGCATTGCAATGCAAAACACCAACCAAATCCTATGGCCTCTATCTAAAGGACCAATGGTTACAATTCCAAATAAAGACTTTGGCACAAAAAGGCACAATGCCTTTCCATGACTACAGGTAGTGCATGGATTTGTGTGACCAAAGCACTTCAGAGGATAAAGCAAATATGGTAGAATTCTACTTACACAACATGGCTCTCATAGAAATGAACGTATGGGATCTCAATGCCAAGCTAGGGTACCTACAATTAATTGCCATGACATCATGGATGAACCATGAAGAATTGAGGGTAGAAAAAATAAAAAGATTGATGATAAAGGAGTAGAATGAGCCATTAATGTTAAGAGCTGAGCCATCAAATCTTATGGCACTCATCAGCACACACAACCTGCTTTCCAATTACCCTTAAATTGCCCCTAGATATCTCACCAATCAGGCACAAGCCATTGCACACTTTGAGGATATGCAAAGGCTACTTGGGGATGACTGTGTGCATGCATGCATGAGGAGATGGAACACCTTACCACACAATTTACAGATCAGGGAATATCATTCCTCCATGAGGCTGGAGGAGGCATTAAGAAGAGTGCCACTATACAAACACTTCATGTAAAGGCTGAAGGTCAACTGGATTGGCCTGAAAGTGAGTCCCCCACTGATGTTAGGCATGCTGGAAGACAGAAGAGAAGAAGAAGAAGAGGATTAGTGGAAGGAAATAGACAGGAAGGAAGGATTCTATATCAAAGAAGAACAAACCACATCAGAAGCCTGGGATGCTATAGAGGCCACCAGGGCCATAAAAGATGAGGAGAAAGACTAGGTTGCTCAGAGGATGAGAAACACCTTCAGTAGGGGGTGATGATGAGCCTCATAAATGGGTAATTATAATCGCTCATTTTACCACCTAAGCTAGTCGAATCAACCATTCTCTTAGCTTATTGTATGATTTTTTGACTATATTTATGCTTATAGACTGAGTTGAATTAGTTATTGTGCCATGTGGTCTAACATGTATTTAATGCAGATTATTGATGGATTTCAAGGTCAAAGTAAAGGATATAGTGGAAAAATGGCATCAATAACTCAAAGTGGACAGAGGAGAGGACTTATAGGAGGGGATCCCCCTTATTTATTACTCACTTCGAGTTCCCCTTCATTTAGCTTGGAGTATAAGCAGCTGAATCATCCACTAGAAGGCAGTTGACAAAGTGGAGGATGATTGATGATTATCTCGAGTTTTTGGAGCCAAGCCTCCCTAATTTTGAGGAAGGTGTTGGTAGATTCATTTGTATAAGTAGATAGGCCTAGGGTCTCACTAGGGTTGGATTTTGTCTTATGTAAAATCTGCTCAAATTTCGAGCTTATTATTTTGTGACAGTTTCATGTATTTGTGCTATTTTTTTCAAAGTAAAGATGGAATCCTTTTTGAGATAGCACTGAGTTACCTTATAGGGCTAAAGCTCTTGGGTTAGGGCCCAAGCCGAGTATCAAAGCTTCTCTTTACTTGTATTTGTATGCTTACTTCAGTTTATAGATTAATTTGCTGTTAGATGTATTTCTTTCATCATTAAGAATAGGTTTCTTTTGATGATTTAGTAGTTTGTTCTCATTCGTGCTTTCTATAGTAGGTTAAGTAGTGATCAAAGAAATTTCAAAACACTAGCAACAGTTCCTTCGCCTCTATTCCTCCCTTTGGGACCATGATTTGAGGCAAAGACTCTCTTGCTGCACCAAAAACACAAATTTTCCTCACTCATAGGAATTCTAGTGTTTGCAACTTTTTAGTAGGTAAATAGTCTAGCTTTGCTTTGATTTAGATCTTCTTCACCATGCTTACTTCATGATTTTCAATAGTATTCTTACATTCTTTCCTTTCTTGTAGCATTTCTCAACATTTCCTTCCCTAGATCATAGTTTTAGATTATTTTGACGCAAAACTCTGTTTTTCTAGATGCACTAATTGCATTGCTTGCTTGATCTTCTTGGTTGACTATCAGTTCCTTTGTAGCAGATCTATTCTAGTAGTATACCAGCTAATCATCCATCACATCCCCCATCTGATCCATGCCCTATAGTTCTCTCAAATCTCACTGCAATTCTGCCCTAGTTTCCTCCATTTTTCCATAGAACTTCTTCCTCTCTCCTTGAGCTAACCCAATTATCTTTCTCTCTCCTGGTGATCCATGGTAGACATTAGGCACCCTAACACCTCATTCCAACCTTCATGCACCATTTTTTCCTACTCTCACGCCCTCAAAACAATGAAAACTGCTCTCAGCCTCCCTGTACAGATTTCCCATGTCCTCTTGTAGATTTTCCTGTAGGATTTCTTTTGAAGGCCGATTGTGGGGAAAGCCTCTAGAAGGCCACCTAAGACCTCCTAGGACCCATCCACACCATTGTACATCCTCTCAAGTCCAAAAAACACCCTTCAACGCCACCTATTTGCTACCACACTCACATAAATAAATTACACGCATGTCAATTTACATAAAAATACATAAAAATCCAAAAATATGTTTTTTTCTTATTTACTTCCAAAAATAGCATAGTTAGATGTTGTTTACTTCCTTGAGTAGGTAATGGCATTCCTTTGATGGTTTTCATAGCGCTTTATGCAAAAGTAGAATTAGCTGGTTAATTAGGGTTCACTAGGTTTGCTTTACATTTTAGTCTTTCTCCTTTGTGCGGTTAGAATAGCATCTGTAGAGCAATCTCTCTTTCCATTCATCACATATAGAGCTTCTTCTGGAATCCATAGAAGTTAGCTTGAGATCCTAGTGATCTTGCATCAGCTGACTAAGTGACAACCTGAAGTGAGAACTAGTACTTGTGGATATAGCACCAACGCTTCCAAGTTTGTTACGAGCTACTGGGTTGATAAACGTAAAGTAGGTAGCCCAGGAGTTGCAACATTATTGCTGCAATACTGGTGCTCACCACCTAGCCCCTTGGTCCTAACCTAACCTATAAATTATTTTGTGACCCCTATGGGGAATTTAGTTGGTTCAATTTAACATTTCTTTTAAAAGAATCTTTATTTTGCTTACAGTGCGCCACAAATGTATATTCAAAATAAACTATGTGGAAAGTTTTAGAAAGAGGATACACTCTCCATAAAGTTTAAGTGAATTTAGTGTGTGATTTGATTTTCTGCGCAAGGTGAATGGCGAACATAGAAAATGTGAATTGCAATGATGTGGATTTATGGTGATCCTTTACAATCTCCCTAATTAAACTATGTTATGTTTTTCCTTGCGAAAAAGAAAATATGTGTTGATTATCGACCACTTACTTTTCCTAATTTTATTATGTTAGCATATAGGGAGATGGAAAATTTATACATTGAGAAACTTTTCAGATCCCCCCACTGGTTCACCATAATGTTTTAAGGGAGAGAGGGCTTACTCTCTTTCTTGTTCACTCCAACTCCTAGTACCAAAAATGAAATTGATTGTGAGAAATAAGTAAAAAAGGATTTGTGGATTAGGGCCACTTAATCGTTTCGTAGTTAAGTTGTGTGTAATGTTCCAATTAAAAGGGAGATGGTAGGGAGTATTTTAGAACTATTTTGGATCCTCCCACATGTTTTCCATAAAGTTGCAAAGGATGGAGGGCCTACTCTTTCTCTTAATCACACTACCCCTTGTCCCAACATAAAAAAAAAAAATTAAAAGATAACCAAATTACACTACTTATGATGGTTAGAAAATAAAATTTAAATCCTCTCTGAACTGTAAAAATTGCAGGAGTGTAGGAAGGTCACTAAATATTGCAAAAATACTCAGGAAGAGGAAATTACAATGAGAATTTTGCTTCCCTGTGTGTCTTGTGGGTTATGTTCAGCACAATCATGAGACTCGTGTGAATGTTGTTGCAAAAAGCCACTAGAACAGCCAAAAAAATTAAATGGAAGGCTTTGAAGCCATGAATAAGTCCAATGGAGACCTGTAAGGGTTTAGAAAAATAATGTGACTAAGATCAAATGGAAACATAGTGAGCGAAGCCATGTGAAACAAATAATTATATAAAGAAAGGTAGGCAAGTGGAGTCATCATTTTGGATGGTGTGTTTGGTAGCATATGTCCCAAATCCACCTTCCTTGTAGTCATTTGCTTCCTACAAGGAAATATATAGGCAATGAGTGGTGTTAGTGTTTAAACATGGACTAAAAAAATTTGGATTAAGTGGAAACAATGCATTGACAAAAATAAACTAAAATTAGACTATAACAAACTTGTGATGCAAAACAGATCAACAAAGGAGTAGGATAAGGGTCCTCTTTATTTATTTCTAGTAGTGGAAGAGTCACCAACGAATAAAAGACACTTAAAGAGAGTTGATTAAGAAATGGTGCTCAATAGCTCTCAACATGGATTTCCCCTTTTCAATCTCTTTTGTAGGATCTTTCTCTCTCAAAGAAGAAAACAAAACTCTCTCAAATGGTGGAATTCTCCTAGGCTTGGTATGCTTGATTGTTTTGGAGCAATTTTAGAAGCATAAAAATGCACAACCTCTTCTTTTTTTGGATATCCATGCTCTTGCATTTATAGAAATTGTGAACACTCTTTTGCCCCTTTGGCTCATCAATGAGGTTATTTTCCACATAAATGAGATGAGAGTTACCATCATTTTTTTATTAAGGATTCTTAGAGATCAAGGCTCGAATGGTCAGCCCATCATGTCAATACCTTGAGTGTTTTTCAAGCAAGTTCACCTCCTCGGGTTGTGACCGAGAATCTAGTGACACTGATATATGGTATAGGGGCTAGTACAGGGTTTCCATCCCCCATTTTCAAACCCTAGGTAAATCCATGTCCCAAATCCAAAGGCCTTACTCTAGGCCATGATTCTAAAGAGGCACCCATTCGAAAAGTCTCCAAGCTTCAGAGATCATTCCTTTAAATAATGTTTATCCCTCATTCTACTTTACCAATAGTCTGGGTCATGCTCCTATTTTCACAATTAACCTGTCGATACCCCTATTGTTCACCCATCAATAGTCTGGGCCGAACTCCTTTGTTATCAACAGTATGATCCATGCCCCTGTTGATGTCACTTTAATGATCCATCTCACTGATAAAGTTCTCCACTAGTCCAAAGTTGTCTCTAAATTATATAAACTTCTCTCGAGATAGAGGCTTTGTGAGAATGTGAGTTTTCTACTCATTAGTGGAGATATATTAGAGCATGACCCCTCCTTTCTATACCATATCATGAATGTAGTGGTACTTGATCTAAATATTCTTTTCCTTATCATGAAACATTAGATTGTCTATCAGCTTCAAGCGAATTTGATTATCACACAACAAAAAACTCAGATCCAACATCTAGTTGAACATTCCAAAGAGTAGCCTTCAAATCCATACTACCTCACAACATGCCAAATAAGTTGCAATATAATATTCTTTTATAGTAGTGATTGTGACAGAGATCTACTTCCTACTCATCCAAGATATCATCAAAGTACCTAAAATGAAACATGCACAAGATGTTATGTTCATGTCAACCACACAGCCTACCCATTTAATTAAAGATACCCTTGCAAGTGTATATCACTATTTGAAGCATATCTGAAATAATAGCCAAAAGTACCACACAAATATCTTAATATCTTCTTTGCTACAATTCAATGCTCATGTCTTGGTTCCATCTCAAACTGGCTCAACATGTTTATTGCAAAGAAAATATCTAGCCTGGTATTTACCAAATACATTAATGATCCAATGAACTTCTGTTACATGGATGGATCCACTAGGTCAAGAATGTCTTAGCTTTCTTATGTTTGTCACCATAGGAATTTCCATAGAATTTCACTCCATCATGCCAAACTTTTGAAGGATCTTATTGACATAATTTCCTTGTCCAAGAAGGAAATCGATAGGGTTCTTCCAAACTTCCATCCACAAATATTAATGAATCCAAACAATATCCTTCATGCTAAATTCAGAGGCCAAATACCTTTTACACTCAGTAATGAGATGTTGTAGACTAGTTACCTACAAATCATCAAAATATAGTAGTAGTATTACCAACTCACCTTCTACAACCTTTGTTATAAATATTTGTATTAGCCAAACTTTTAGAGAAACCAAATCTCATTAGATATCCATCAATTCTATAAGACCATCCTCTCGCAGCTTGTTTCAGGCCATACAAGGCCTTATTTAATATGTACACATGAGATTCTGTATCATGAACATCAAAAACCTTGGAGTTTCTCTAGCTACACCTCTTCCTCAATCACACCATTGAGTAATGTGGTCTTCACATCCATAGGATGTATCTTCCATAAAATAAATGAAGTAAGAGAGATAAGAGATCTAATCCTGGTGTACTTAGACACAAATATTTCCTTGTATTTGTCAATGCTCCCATATCTTGCATGCTTGATGTTATGAAGTAGCTACTTCCTCATATTTAGAAGGTTTGGATTCAATTATCTTAGTCATTAATGTTGCATAAGCAAAATACATATTCCTTAACTTGTAACCTATTCTTTAGGAGTGACATGCTTCTTATCTTCATATTCAGTGTTTGAGTGCTCTTCTCTAGATTTACACTAAGTTGCATCTTCATAAATATTCATGTATATGTTTACTTCCACGTGTCATTGCCCCAAAACATAGATCCTATAGGATTTTGATGATTCAATATACCCCACAAATATTCTCTCCTTACTGGAATGCTCTAACTTATGTCTCTTATCCTTGAGTACATATATGAGCATTGGACAACCAAAGATTTCATCTGATCAACCTATGGTTTATGACCTCTGAATGCTTCTTCAGGGGTCTTATCTTCCAAAAGCCTTTGAGGACTTCTATGCAAGATGAAGATAGTTTTCTTGGAATATTCTTATGACAAGAACAATCGTACATATTGATAATGTATCATCCCCTTCATGGAGTCCTCAATAGATGTGTTCTTTCTTTTGAATACTCCATTCTATTGAGGATTATAGAGAACTATAAACTCACTCATTATCTCAGCTTCCATACAAAAGGAAATGAGTTCCATGGAGGTATATTATCCTCAATTATTTAATTTAAAGATCTTAATTCTCTTCCATGTATGGTTATCCACTTGAACTTTAAATTCTTGGAACATCGTGAAAACTTCCTCTTTTGACTTCATTAGATAAATACATTTATTGTAGGAAAATTCATCTATGAAGGATACATATTATAGAGTGCCGCTAGGAGATTTCATTGGCAAGGGGAACACATATTAGGGTGGACTAGATCCAAAATTACTTTGGACCTATGTTCATTGCTTGGAAAGGGTTTCCTAAAATTCTTTCTAGGAGCACATCGCTTGCACACACCTTTATGACATATCTACAAATATGATACACTTGAAGTAATCTTCTTCAAAGCTAGGAAGGCTCTATAATGAATATGTACATATCTTCCATGGCATATCTCACTAGGGTTAATATCATTATATATTGAATATTTAGAAGATTCCCCTGGGAATCTATAGAAGCTTCCTTCACGAATCCCAATAAATCTGGCAAATATTATGCTAGAGCCCTTGTCCTACACGAGCACTTTCCCATCGATGAATGTCATGATGTCTCCTTTATGTTTTAAACATGAAATTTTGACCAAATTCTTTTTAAAATATGGAACATAGAATATTTTTCTCAAGTGAACATTTTCAACTATTTCCATCTCAACGAATGTTGTCCCAATTCCTTTGACTGCATAGTTGTTGTTGTTTCCAAGATCTACCTATTATGCCAATCTTCTTTCTATCAAAGTTGTAATATTATCATGCTACCCTATCATATGTATTAAAGATCCATTGGCAATCAACCATATATTACTGTCATTTATAAGAGATATTGTAAATGCAGAATAGTAGAAGTGATATTTATCTCCTTTAACTTTGGGTCTCTTGGACTACTCATCAAATTCTACAGTGGTAGCATGTTCATTTCCTCTATTCTTACTATAGTTGAACCTTTCATGACATTGGGCTTTAAAGTGATCAAATTTGTTGCAACCAAAGCACTAAATTTCAAGCATCTTTCTTCCTTGGAGAATTGGGTCTAGTATTAAAACCCCTTTCCTTCTTTTCCTCCAACTTTCATGGAATGAGATGCATAGCCTTAAGAATATTATTTTTCTTTTGGTTCTTTCTCTAGACAAAAGTTTTGATTCTTCGTGAGTGCAAGCTACTCACAATTCTTCCAAAAGTGGAGCTTCCTTTTGGTTGCTTATACCTGCTACAAATGAATCCCATGAGCGTGTTAGTCCATTAAGTGCTAAAGTAACAATTTCTTTATCAGAGAAAATTTCATTAGTAGTTTATAGTTCATCTATTAGCTGAGAAACCCTCACAAAGTATAAAGACATTTTACATATCATTCTTTATTATTCTTATATCATGAAGGCCATTTCTCAAACTCATGACTTGGCCAATATTGTTGGTAGTACGTAACTTATTTAAGACATCATACATCTTTAAGGTTTCAAGCTTTGACATGTATGGAATAAGATAGTCCTTGATGGAGTCCACAATAATGTTAATGGTGGTGATGTCATCTTTTTTGTACTTCTTCTTTCCAGCTTCATCTACAAGTTCAGTCATTTTTCCTTGGAATTTTTCCAAAAGATTTTCTTTTGAAATAATTAGGTCAATTCTTATATTCCAAGACCTAAAATTAGTGGCGCCCTCTAACTTGTTCTCTAATTTCATAATAGATGTGATGGATACAACTTGAATATAGATCTAAGGTTTCCTTAAAGTAATATCAAGATAGGGTTTTTCAAAGAGTGATTTCTATGCTCTTTCCTTTTACTAAAACTTGGAAATATGTTTTTTTCATTATTAAAAAAATAAATAAATAAACAAATTAAATGAATTTTGATACTCTTTATAAGTTCCCTATTTCACAAGACACATCAAGAATTTAAGAACAAATGGGTATTTAATGAAGGGTTAATGAAATACATATGGCAAAACATTACTCCACAATATAGAAAAACATTTTCTATAAAATCTTCAATCATGTGTCTTAATGTTTTGTTCTATCATTAATTAATGTGTTTTGTTCTATCATTAATTAGTCGAGTAGATGTAAGTAAGTCTCGGAGGTAAGAAGAGAAAATTGTTGTGTGTGAAAACAATTTGTTACAGTTTTACATAGAGTTACAACCCTTGGTAAAGCCTATAAAAATTTTGTTTTACTTGTATTTTTTTATCTATTTTAAAATATGCATTTTCAAATATATATTTTCATGTTTTTTGAAATATAAGTATAATTTACTGAAATATGATTTTAAAATTTCAAATCCATTTTTCTCAACCAAGAACAGCCATCCATAGAAACAAATATTGGAAGCTTTCATTCAGCATAGCAGCAATTGTCAAAAGAAATCGAAATTCTACATGAACAATTTCGAAGTTTTTTATTCAGAAACTAAATATTTTTTTTAAATATAAATAATAAATTACCAAGTTTGAATATAGAACAATGACTTACCAAGTTGGAATATGAATTCAGATTTGATAGAATATTGAAAAAATTCAAATGTTTCTTTTTTAATTAGAAATTAAATATTTTGTAAACATAAACAATGAATTTCCAAGTTCGAATGTCAAACAATAGGTTACCAAATTCGAATCCGATAAGAATTCCGATTTGATATGATATAGGAAAAATATTTTGTAAACATAAACATACCAAGTTCGAATATCAAACAATAAA
>APFE031370153.1:96362-113049 GCA_000404065.3 Pinus taeda | reverse complement strand
TATGGGCTTTATTGACTCTTGACTATGACGTGATCCCATGACATAAATAAGGGGGTTAGGGTGGGACCCTAACAGAATTGATCTAATTTGGTGGGAAATAATGTTTTAACTGTCTGCCATTCACTGGTTCACCTGGTAGTTCTTCTCCTTTCAAATATGACAAAAGGAATGAATTATTACCCCTAAAAGCATCAATCTTAAAAGGTCCTTTCTATAGGTTGTCAAATTTACCATGTTTTCCCTTGTCCTCATTTTTGGAATCCTATTTCAAAACAATATCATTGAGTTGAAAATCTTAGCTTTAGTCCTTCTATTATAAATCCTTTTAATATTCTCTTGGATGACTTGAGTTTTATGATAGACTTCTTCCCTTGAATGTTGTAACTGAATAATCTGGTTTATCCTTCTTTGCATATCATTGGTCTCCACTTGTGTTTCCTATAGAAGTTTGAGCACTGGAATTCCCAAAGAAGTTGGGAAAACTGCATCTGTCCCATACAATATCTGGAATGGTGACATTCTAATGGACTTCTTGGTAGTAACTCAATCAGCCCATAGTGCATTGATTATTTTTTTGTGCCATGACTTCTTGTTCTCCTGCAATAGCTTCTTGATGATGTTAACCAAACTCTTGTTTGAGGACTCAACTAACCCATTACCCTGGGTGTAATAAGCACTAGAGTGACCTAACTTAATCTGATATTTGTTACAAAAATATATCATTTTCCTAGGCTTGAAAGTAGCATCATTGTCAATTATAATTTGATGGGGGTAGCCAAACCTAGACAATATATTTCCTTCCAAAAATATGGTAATAACAATATCAGTGGCTTTTCTAGTGGGAATGACTTCTATCCATTTAGTAAAGTAATCTGTTGCTGTGAAAATCCATTTGTGTTGGCCTGAATAATTGGGGTGGATTTCACCAATGAAGTCTAAACCCCATTGTTGAAAAGGGATTTCTACTGAAATTGGTTTTAATGGTAAAGGTAACAACTTTCTTTTTCCTTGGAATATTTGGCACTGATGGCAGGAGGTGACCTTTTTATGTACATCAGAGAATAGGGTAGGCCATTAAAAACTAGCTCTAAGTATTTTGTTGGTTGTAGATTTCCAGTATAGATGGCCACCACAGTCTCCCTGATGAAATTCCTACAGGACTCTGTCTGATTCATCTTTCAACAAACACTTTAGTAACATCCCTCCAACATCTTTCCAATATAAATTCTTGTCAAGAATGCATAATTTTAAGGATTTCATTTTAAGGAACCTTGCTTTGGTTTTTGTTAAACTAGGAGGAGCATATAATTTCTGTAAGACAAAAATTATGTTTACATACCATGGTGATGTGCTGAAAACTTCTGAGATTGGTGGAGTCGCCTGCTCTTCCTGTTCATCCAATTTTGAAATAAAATTGATGTTTAACACATTACAATTAGACTCTTCCATGAGTTTTGATAACCCTTGACCCTTGATAAGATTTTTTGGTTTGATTTCAATATCATATTCCAGAATGGTGGCAATCCATTTTCCCTTTTTTCCATATGGATCTATTTGAGTGAGTATGTCCTTTTGAACTGCACTTGGGACAAAAGCAATAATGTGTGAATGCAAAATATAAACCCTGAAATCTTTAAGTTCCTTTACCAATGCAAATGTTTGTTTTTCCATAATGTTTTATTTCAAATATGCATCTCTCAATGCTCTGCTGAAAAAGGCAATTGGTTGTTCATGTCCTTCAACATTCTTATGCAATAACACAACTGCTATTGTATGATCAGATGCAAAAGAAAATATCATGAGATCTTTTGTAAATCCATGACTTATTAAAATGGGTGCAATTGTTAAATTTTTCTTGACCTTAGTGAAAGAATCCTTTGCATCATTATGCCATTTGATTTCAGTATCCTTCTTTAACATGTGAGTTATTACTTTTAAGATTTCAGCTTAATTTTGTATAAATCTCCGAAGGAAGTTTATTTTTCCAATAAAGGATTTGACTTCTTTTTTGTTCATATGGGGATCTATTTTCAATATTGGTTCCACACTGGTAGGGTCAATTTTTATGCCATCCTTTGAGATGATATGTCATAGCAATTTTCCCTCTTCTAAGCCAAATAACATTTTCTTAGGGTTAATAGAGATACTAAATTTTCTACATTTTTCAAAAACTCTCCTTAAATGGAGAAAATACTCCTCATCTGTCTTTGAGAAGACATTGATATCATCTAAATAAATGACTATAAACCTACCTAATTCATATGCAAAGCCAAAATCCATTGCTCTTTGGAATGTAGCAACAACATTCATTAGTTATAAATGTTGTTTTCTCCTGGTCATATGGATGTACTAGAACTTGTTTATAATCAGAAATCCATCTAATAAGGAAATTCTTGCTGATCCAACTACCTTCTATAGGATGTGGTCCATATTGGGCAAAGGATAGTTGTTTTTTCAGAGAAGCTTTATTGAGATTTCTAAAATCAATACATAGTCGAATCTCCTAAGTCTTTCTCCTAGTCGGAACTAAGTTAGATACCTATTTTGGCATCATACATTTTTTTAACTTCTTTCTCAACTAGGGGCAAAAGCATTGGGTTGATCCTTTTGAGTTTTTGTTTAAAAGGTTTATGGTCCTTTTTTATAGGAATTTTATGTTGTATAATGTTGGCGTCATAGGACTTTAAATCCCCATAACTTGAGGCAAATACATCTATGAATTATTTGAAAAGCTCTATATACTTCTGCTTTTTAGCAGAAGGAAAAGATTTGGACAATTTAACTATTTTAGGCTTTCCTTTGGTTCCTATGTTCAATTCTTCCACATCGACTGCAGTAGGTTCTATTTTAGGTTTTTTAGCCACATCATTAAAATCAAATCTCTTCTAAGGGAACTAACCCTATAGGCAAAACATTATCCTTCAACTGCGAAATTTCTGACTCTTCTTGATCTTATCTAATTCGTTCAATTCTAATTTATTCATCATCTCATGTACATTATTATCTACATCACAATCTATGTCTATATCTACGCACTTGAATTCATCCTTTGATTGCAAAAAAGTTCCAATCTGTTCATCATTACCAAAAACTTGGCATTACCTAATATTATCTGGGACAATTGGTTTGTTTTTAACTTCAGCTATGTACTAGTGACTTGGGCGATAAGGCATTTTGCAAGTACTAGTTGAAGTAGCCAGACCATCAACTATGATGTTTTGACCTCTTGGCACTACAGATAACTCATACTCGAACAAATTGCTCAAGGAAATCTAGAACAACATTCCTATAATCCCTTAACCTTGGATGTTTAGCTGAATATTCCCCTTTGATTTGTTTAATTATGAGTTCAAAATCTCCATGAACTAAAACGATTTTGGCATCTAATCTTTTCAAAACCTGTAATCCTAGAATTAAGGCTTCATACTCAGCTATATTATTGCTACATTAAAAAGTTCAGTTTATATGAATGTCCTTCAACTTTTCTAGTTTGTGAATTGAAAACCCACATACCTGCTCCTGATCCTTCCTTGCTTACAACCCCATCAAAATCCATGTTCCATAAAGGCTCATTTTCTTCATCTGGTTTTACAATGTCTATTTTGTTTTCTTCCATCTCACACAGACCAGTTTTTAGGTTAGGGAGTTTTCCTTCTATACTTCCATCATTACACAAGATAAAAGGGTCTAGGTTTGAATGGACTATATAAAAGGGATGGTTGTTTGGTCTATCTTGACTGCTAACCATGTATTTCATTAGGGTTTCTCTGTAAAGTCTCCTAGGCTGACCAAAAACAGGTATGGTAGCATAACTCATATCCATTTGCAGGGGGCCTTGTAGCTTTGTCCCCCATGATCTAGAGAGTAGAATTCTGTACTTTGGGGGTATTTCTACCACTACAATATCCATAAATATGCTTCAGGTAGGAATTTGAGTTAGGGTGACACAAAGGTATTTAATGAGACCAAGGCACCTTACCTTATTGGAATCAAAAGAATACAAGCTTTTATATGGCTTAACAATGTCAAGATTCAATTTCTCCATTATGGGCCAGGGCATTAAATTGTGTGAGTCGAGCATGGCATTGTGAAGAATTTTATCAAGGATATTGAGACTGATGTAGAAAGGGGGAACATTTCC
Source organism: Pinus taeda (assembly GCA_000404065.3). Lineage (NCBI taxonomy): Eukaryota > Viridiplantae > Streptophyta > Pinopsida > Pinales > Pinaceae > Pinus > Pinus taeda. The sequence continues at coordinate 108,908 of APFE031370153.1, read as the reverse complement.
ATCTTGGGGTTTACCTTCTACCTCCAGACCAAACAACATTTCAGGCTTTTCATCAGTGAGGTTTACCATATCTATTCCTTCTCCTACTTTTAAGGCTTTCATTACTGTAGGTTTTAACCCCATACAAAAATTACCTGCATATGAATTCTAAAACACAGAAAATAAACAATGCGAGAGCATAACACATAAAACACATATACACAAAGATTTTCCCACTGGATCCCAAAACCGGGACTACCAGATTGATTTTTCATTATGTTCCTTTCAATGTTACAATACATATTTATACATGCCGAAGCATCCAATACCATGGACAGAAAACCATCATGTCCAAAACCATGGACGTAAAACCATAGGTAGGTTCGCCCAACCTATTATAGGGTCCAATTTTTTTTTCCCCACGGCACTGCCCCGGACCCCGTAGAGGAGGGCTATTTTCCCCCCCTCTAACCCCCCGGTTCACTACATAGGTTAGTCGTGGAAAGACTATAACACAACCCAACAATTACTTGTGTCCTGTATGCATTCTTATTCATCAGTTCAGCGAGGGGGATTGAAATTTTAACTTTGGCGAATTTATTTTCTATGTTGAAAGAGGCTTGTGGCTTCTTTGTTTCCTTGTTGTTCTGATCTTGTTTTCTAAGGCTTTCTTTTTTAGTATCTTCTTTGGATTGACTAGAGGAAGGAACATCTTTAGTTTGACTAGAAGAAGGGATATCAGTCAGAGTTTTCTTTGGTTGATTATCTATAGTATTTTTGGAATGAGTATCAGAGGTTTTCTTCGGAGGAGTATCAACAATTTTTCTACTCCTGAGGTTATATTGCCTATGCACTTTCATTATGGCATCCTGATAACCCAATTTGTATTCTTTAGACTCTAATGGAATTGTTTCTGGTTGTGAAAGAAAAAAATTATCTTGCTCTTGTTTAGTAAAAAGATATGATCAATTTATGTCTCCCCAAACAAATTAATTTAGTTTTCATATAAATATTCTTCTGGTTCTACTTCCTTTTCGGCATAGTTTTCCTGGAAAGGAGGCCTAAGTTGCTGATCATTAGAGCCCCTATGTTCCCTTTGTTTTGTTAGAGGTGGGTTTCTCTTGAGATTCTGATTTCTGTTTTGAGAATTTCCTTGGTTATCCCTAGGAGGGGTTCTATCAACCACTGTAATCCTCTCTGTCATTCTTTCCATGGTTTTGACTAGGTTGTCTATTTTAAAGTTTGACAAAGAGGAGGAAGATTCCTCCTTAATGGTAACCCTTCTTTCAGTTTTAAGCTTGGATTTTTTAACTAATAAATTAGCCTCTACTTTGACAACATTACTTTGCATTTATTCAAGTGTGGTAGGGTCTCTTTTTCTTAATTGGTAGGCCATGTCAACATCAAATCCTTCAGAGAAATGAATGAGGGAAAACCCTCGTGGATGCTTTATAGTAGCTGGAATGGCATTATAAACTTGATTAAACCTATCAAAATATTCTTCAACCGTTTCATTGGGCCCTATTTTTAGATTTTTATATTCATTAAAACTTGGAGGGGATTCTTTTTAGTTTCCCATATATTGAGGAAAGGATGATGAAAGGAAACAAGGTCATTAATGGTAGCTGCTGGTAAATATTTAAACCATTTTATTACCTCTCCATTAAGGCTTTGGGAAAAAAGATTCATCTTCATCAACCTTCTGAAGGTCAAAGTAGTCATTCATTTTATCTACATGTTGTCATGCAGTGATGGCCCCAGTGCCATCAAACTAAGGAATCCTACTTTGATAGTCTTGAGGCATGTTATGTAATTGGGTAGGTAAAACTAGAGGAGCATATTGAGCTGCCATGACTGGTATATGGGGATGAAAAACAAATGAACCTATGTGAGGTGTAGATGTGGAAGGGGTTAAGAAACTTTGAATTACAATTTGTGATGTTGATGGGGAGGTAGTGGAAATTGTTGAGGAGATGGAAATAGTGGAAAGAGGATGTAAAGATTGTGTGATGGGGGAAGAAATAGAGAATGATAGGGATGAAAGTTCAACTGATTGTTGAATGCAATGTTTGTGGATAGCTAGATCTAGGTCTGTCACTAGGTCTTCTAATTTTTCAAACGCTGGAGAGCTTGTCTGCCAAAATCCTAGTCTAGAGATTGTTGTTCATATATGTATGGTCTTAACGCCGACTCATTAATGACAGTTTCAACTGCAAAGCTTTCAGACTTGGTTCTAAACAAACTAATTTCATAGGGTAAATCAAATTGAATATTTTCTGTGGTAACAAAACTCTCTGGAAAAGAATTGGCTCTAGGCAGAGGACTGTTACTCCCTTGACTTTCGGTTAAGCTTTTCTTCCTTATCAATTTCTTAGGATTATCTAAGATATTAAGAGGATTTAGATCATGATGAGCTATGGTATGAATTCTTTTAGGAGCCATATATATATAGTATTAAACACATAATTTCAAATATGTTAAAATTTTACAACTTCAAAACATTTATTTCTGAAAAATAAATCTTAATGTTACTAAAATAAAGTTTTGGAACCAGGGAAATAAAATTTCAAATGAAGATTTGTTTATTCCCCAGTATGGTTTCTGGGATGTTATCACTCTGTAATTTTTGAGGTTGTAGAAAAAATCACAGAGGTAACCACGTAACCACTTTGGAAACAGGGAATGTAGCCCTTCCAGTTTCAGAGAGGGATGTCTCTTTATGATTTAGCTTTGTTTGATTGAAGTTATTAGGCTAGCTATTAAGTTCAGGTTTTGGTTTTTTTGTGTTGTTGGGTTGAAACTAGGAAGAGAGGCCATTGGGAAAATGGATTCATAGGTCTGAGGTGATTAAATACAAAGTTTACAGGCTAAACTTATAGGGCAGGGTAGGAAAATTCATTGGATCATTTAAGATTTATGGTGTGAAAGAGAAGAAAAGATTTAGAAATCCAATTAAAAACAGAGCAGTTAAGAATTCTGATTTAATATTTAGTAGTAAACATACAAATTATTCTTAAGCCAGAGAAAAAGTGTACATTCAAACAAATTCTGTTCTTTATACTCTTAGAATAATTCAGATTTTAGAATCACATATGATAGTAAAGAGAAACAAATTGACAAAGGGAGATGCACTTCACCAATAAAAATGACCCAAGAATCCTGTAAGGATTGCACTGTATTACTGAAAATTTGATTAATGGTGGTTCTGTGAGCTGCTTTACAATACATTTTTGTCCATATATTTTCTTTGGCTTAGGTCAGAGTTTGATCCGTAAGTGATTCACTATGAAAATGCTCAATTTTAAGATTTAGCTGATGGGTTTTCTGCAACTCTGCCACATAAAAATTATCAATTTATAACTTAACCGAGCTGAGCTTTTAACTTAACAATTTCTTGTTCCTAAATGGAAAAATCATCCATGGCTTTAACAAGCTCACTTGTAGAATCTGATGTGTGTGCTAGTGCTGAAGTTGATGTAGATGATCCTAAGTTTGTGGTCACTGAGATTGGGAATGCTGTAAGTGGTACTATGGCCAACTGTGCTACCTGCTCCTTCTCTTTGAGCAGTTTCTCCAGTTCTACTTCCATGTCCCTGATCTCGCTGTTTTGTTCAATAATTATCCAACATATATCTTCTTTCTACTTTTCCATCTCTCTGACTTCCTTAGTTTGTGGATCTTTTGTGGTAGGCAGTTTTCGTTGTTTCCTTAATGCTTATACATCAACATCCTTTCTTTTCACCAGCGCTTATGCTGCTGTTACATCTTTGGGATTGTACCCCAATTTGATCACCAAGTCTTCCAGTGACTTGATCCTAGTATCCTTGGTTAAGGATGAATCCTTTCCAACTTTAGTTGTGACTGTGTATTGTTTGACGACACCTGCAATCTAGAAGTGGACATGGCAACATTTGTTAGTGTAGAATACATCATTTCACTAATTTGTTTGTGCATGTCCATTTGATCTATTGGATGGATATGTTATGTATAAAAACTAAACACGAATTCTTTGTAATCTATTGGTGTCCTTGGGGTTGACACTTTAGCTTCCAGGAATCCAATTTGCATTTTTCCCTTTTCTGTATCAAATTCTAAAAGGAGCCTGCGTTGTGATGTGGCTGTCTTCTTCTAGAATTATGTGTATGTTGTGGCTCTCAACATCTCATTCCTCTTTTTTATTCCCCTTGTATTTGGAAAAAATATTAGGCTTAGCGGTATCTTGAGCCAAGTCACTTGTATGTGGTGTTTCTGGAAGATCTTGTGAAACAAAGGAAGATAGAGAGCTTAGTAAAACATCCTGCTATCTTATACCTACAAATATATCTTCTGATGTTGTTTAAGTATGTTTACCTAACATGACTATTCTAGTCTGCCCTTCCTCCTCCTATATAAAGACTCGTGGTGGATTCTTTTTAGGCTTCTTAGTGTAGATTAAAAACTGCTTGGGTTTAATCTTTGTCACTGGACAAGACTCTTCTTCTCTAGGAATTTTATCATGCTTCTCATGAGGGATGGGTGTCTATGAGGTGGTTGTAGATGAAATCTACTCCTATGCTTTCTGCAAGGTGTTTTCCTCCCATTGGTCTCAGTTCATATATTGCTCGATCTCTAGCCGAGGAGTATGTGCGTAGGGAGTAGTCTTTTGCTCCACCCTCAACTTTGAAATCATACCAAAATGGTCATAAGACCAAGTGAAGCTCAGTTTGAAGTTTAGTTGTTTCAACAACAAATCTGCTCCTTTACCGGCTGTTCTGGTATTGCACACAAAAGGTCCTACCTGTGCTTTGATTTTAAATTTTGCCTTTTTCTTAGCTGCAACAAAACGCAGGTAATCCATATGTATCATTTTTCTGATGTATTCTTGATGCAGGAGCATCAAGACCATTTTTCATTTGTAAATATGTGATAAAAGGGGGGTGTGATAATTTTTAATATTTTATAAATTAATTTGTTATTTTTAATAAATAGGAGATATAATTATGAAAAGTGAGGATTATGTAAATATTAATTTTTCTAAATAAAAGGAATATGAGAGAAATAGTTTAGGAGAAAAAATTGGGATAGGATTTCTATGTATAGGGATTAGTTGAGAAAATAAGGGAGGAGAGATTTTTCTAAATATTAATTTAGGAAATTAGTTTCATTAATTATGGGTGAGAGAGGATCCTTAGGGATTCAAGAGTGATTTTAGGATTTTGTTGAGAAGTTGAAGGGATTGAGCATTTAATTAAATGATTTTTAAAAATTGTATAAATAGGAGGGGGTTTTGAGAGAAAAACACATTAGAGGTGTGAGTGAGTGTGATTGAGAGCAAGCTTTAACAGCCAAGGCTGTAAGCCTGGAAAATTGTAAGGACCAGGAACGTTGGATATCCCGCCAAAGAAAAGGCTGTAAGTGATTTCTTTTTGCTTATATGAAAACAATGTTTCAGATTTATATATAAACCATTGATTGATTGACTTCTAGAGTTAATGGCATTATGGGTTATTGAGTAAAATTTATGTAATTCAGTGACATCGAAAGTGAATGAATTTCACTGTTGCAAATGTGTTAAATGAATTATAAACCATTAAGAGCTGTAGTATTGTTTTGGCAATTTGTGAGATGGAGCTTTTTTAGCTGTTTGAAATGCTTGGTCGATATGGTTAAATGTTGATTTGTATATGTAATGCATAAGCAAGTTGGGCAATCAAAGGGCGTTGGATGCAGAATTCACTTCAGATTCTGCCTATTTTGAATGGGACAGAGTATCGAACAGAAGCAAGGGCTCGTTAGTAAAATTCGATCTGCAAGTTAATTAAAATGTAGGAATGAACACTGAGTGTTCCAATTAGAATGAAAAAAGCATTGTAAGGATCGATGGAAATCGAGTCAATCAAATCTGCTATAGCGTTGAAAGTGAAGAGATCGGATCGATGGAACTTGAGTCAATTAAATCTGCTACAACGTTGAAATGAGGCGTATGCAATTGAATGAACTTTTATTGGCAGGTTTGAATTCGTATAAATTTGCTGGATAAGTTCTGTTTGTAAATGTCAGGATGAATTGAAGAGATCGATTAGCGTTGAAGAAATTTGGACTCTGTCTATTCTGAATTAATGAAATAGTAACCTCAAAAGTCGATTTGTGTTATAGCAAGACGTGAAGAAATTGATGTCTGCGCGAAAGGTTCTAAATGTTATGCTCTGGGTTAAATTAAATAATTCAATGAATTGAAATCGATTCAAGTTGATTTGAGGCGCATGCTTTTATATGCATGAGTGAAAAAAAAGATCCTGGTTATTTGCAGGCCTTGCCTGCATCAGGTGGTATGAGAGCTAGAATGTTTTGTTGAAGAACTGAAATGTATTTTTGAATGTATGATGAATGATTGAAAGGAAGATCAGATTTCTAAATCTGATATGCAAACTACACAAGTGAATAGGATTGCAGAAACGAAGGGAGGACAAGATCATGCAAGATCTTAATGGTGAGATGATTTTTTTGATCTGAAATTTATGATTCAAGTTTATGGTTGCAGAGAAGACGATGGCAATGAACCTGGCATTCAGCTAAAGGCTGAATAAGGAGGAAAATTGTAGTGTCCTGAAGAGAAAAGTGAGTTGAAGAGATAACCTAGAGAGAGCAGAGGACTGCTCAAGAGGTTCGAGAGGTAGTGAACCAGTACTTACCAAAAGACTGAGTGAGGAGAGCTTGGTGAGGTAAGTGGCAACAAGAGAGATTGCTGTTGCAGAGGCTAGTACAACTCATGGTGAGTGAGAAACTCATGGAGAAAATGATCATGGAGGATCAGAGAAGAGGCTCAAAGGAATGCCACAGAGATGAGATGACTGCAGAAGTTCGAGAAAGAGAGATTGCAGTAATAAAAGTACAATTGCAGGTACTAGAAGAATGGCTGCAAAAGCAGGAAGATCAAAATAGAGGATGGATCTTTCCACTGAAGGGAAAGAGAGTGATTTGGTGACAATTGCAGAGGAGGTTGAGGCAAATTGTGATTGCCTTGTTGAAAAAGGGACTTAGAGTTCTTGAGCCAGAGATGGAATTTGAAGATTCTACATGCAGATCTGATCAAAGGGAAGTGCTGAAGGAAGCAGTCAAGACTAAAAAGCCTTGCAGTTTTAAAACTAATAAGTTGTGTTTGTTTGCAGGTACAACACAGGGAAATGAGAAAGCTTTAGAGTTTGTTCAAGAAGAGTTGAATCTGAAGACTATTCAGATCGATGCTGAGATAACAAGATCTCAGAAGGAAATGAAGACAAAGGAAGCAGAAAATGATAAGTACTCTGAAAAAGAAAGCAGTGATGCTTTTGCTGTTACAATACAAGAGAAAATTCTTGTGGATGTTGAAGAAGAGAATCAGTCTGAAGCGCAGATAAGGGAAGTAACAACTGATACTGTTGAACATTTTGTGCAAACTGAAAGTTTATGTATGAACGCAGGTGATGATGATATGCTTCAACAATTCTAGAGAGAAATTGCATTGTTAGAATATTTGTTGATGAATTTAGAGTATGATAGAAAGGTTGCAGCAAACGAAAGAGTTCAATACAGTGAACGAGAGCAGAACGACATCTTGGATACAAATGGAAAGAAGGCGAGATTAGTTGATAGTCTAATGGTAAATGCAAATCAACATACTGATATGCTGAGAAGGAACTCAGAGCAGCATACTGAAGTGTTGCCAGAGGAAGTTGAGGAGAAAACCAGTGAAGATTTTTTGAGTCCTGAAAAAGACTTGGAGCTACGGATGACTGAATCAACAGGTGAGACCATTAGGTCTTGTGATTTTGAAGCTGAAAATTTGATTGTGTTTACAGGTGATGTTGAAGACAATCCATCGTTTGAGATTGTCTTGGAAGAAGAAGAACTATTGTAGGTAGAAGATGAGACAATCATGTCTCCTATGCAGAAGCTTGTTACCGTGGGTGACAAGAAAGAGTTGACTTGTTTGTATAGCCAAGAGAAGACTGGTGGGAAATTTTTTGGAGTTGTTACAGTGACAGAGGATGAAGCTACAATGTTTGAAGAACTTGATTTGATTCCCAAAATCAATCAAGAGGATGATGGACAATTTCTGAAGATTGTCAAAGGGGAAGATGGAGATTATGCTGGAGTTAATTTGCAGCATGTTAATGAAATTGCAGATGATGAGCAAAGGAATGTTGCAGAGGGATAAGAAGTCTGGAAGGCCGCAACATCCATAGTGACAGCTAGAGCAACATGTGGGGCGACATTTATGGTGGCAGCTGAGGCAACACTGACAACAACAATATCTATGGGGGCACTGAAGCCTTATGTTTTTTATTCTAACAATTGTTTTGTGAGTACAGGTCTTATTGAAGATGCTGGAGAAAAATTGTTAGGAAAAGAAATTGAACTGATGAAGCGGATGATGATGAAAGTATCCTGGAAGAGGCCAGCAACGATAAAACAAAAGGAAAGCAGCAAAAGAAAGACAACAGAAGATTGTGAAAGCCTAGTCAGTGGAGCGATGTAACATAAAGTGTGGAAACTTGGAGAAGAACATCAGAAAGAAGCAGTGGCAAGTGGAAAGTTACAGCACAAGATATGGGATCCAGGCATACACAAATCCGAACACATGATCAGGGGATCATGATTAATTTTAAGGTTGGGTGTATGATGCAGGAGCATCAAGACCATTTTTCATTTGTACATGTGTGATAAAAGGGGGGTGTGATAATTTTTAATATTTTATAAATTAAATTTTTATTTTTAATAAAATAGGAGATAATTATGAAAAGTGAGGATTATCTAAATATTCTTTTTCTAAATAAAAGGATATGAGAGAAATAGTTTAGGAGCAAAAATTGGGATAGGATTTCTATGTATGGGATTAGTTGAGAAAATAAGTGGAGGAGAGATTTTTCTAAATATTAATTTAGAAATTAGTTTCATTAATTATGGGTGAGAGAGGATCCTTAGGGATTCAAGAGTGATTTTAGGATTTTGTTGAGAAGTTGAAGGGATTGAGCATTTAATTAAATGATTTTTAAAAACTGTATAAATAGGAGGGGGTTTTGAGAGAAAAACAAATTAGAGGTGTGAGTGAGTGTGATCGAGAGCAAGCTTTAACAGCCAAGGCTGTAAGCCTGGCAAATTGTAAGGGCCATGAACGTTGGATATCCGGCCAAAGAAAAGGTTGTAAGTGATTTCTTTTTGTTTATATGAAAACAATGTTTCAGATTTATATATAAACTATTGATTGATTGACTTTTGGAGTTAATGGCATTATGGGTTATTGAGTAAAATTTGTGTAATTCAGTGACATCGAAAGTGAATGAATTTCACTGTTGCAAATGTGTTAAATGAATTATAAACCATTAAGTGTTGTAGTATTGTTTTGGCAATTTGTGAGATGGAGCGTTTTTAGCTGTTTGAAATGCTTGGTCGATATGGTTAAATGTTGATTTGTATATGTAATGCATAAGCAAGTTGGGCAATCAAAGGGCATTGGATGCAGAATTCACTTCAGGTTTTGCCTATTTTGAATGGGACAGAGTATCGATCAGAAGCAAGGGCTCGTTAGTAAAATTCGATCTACAAGTTAATTAAAATGTAGGAATGAACACTGAGTGTTCCAATTAGAATGAAAAATCATTGTAAGGATCGATGGAAATCGAGTCAATCAAATCTGCTATAGCGTTGAAAGTGAAGAGATTGGATCGATGGAAATCGAGTCAATTAAATCTGCTACAGCGTTGAAATGGGGCGTATGCAATCGAATGAACTTCGATTGGAAGGTTTGAATTCGTATAAATTTGTTGGATAAATTATGTTTGTAAATGTCAGTATGAATTGAAGAGATCGATTAGCGTTGAAGAAATTTGGACTCTGTCTATTCTGAATTAATGAAATAGTAACCTCAAAAGTCGATTTGTGTTATAGCAAGACGTGAAAAAATTGATGTTTGCGCGAAAGGTTCTAAAGGTTATGCTCTGGATTAAATTAAATAATTCAATGAATTGAAATCGATTCAAGTTGATTTGAGGTGCATGCTTTTATATGTATGAGTGAAAAAAAAATATCCTGGTTATTTGCAGGCCTTGCCTGCATCAATTCTAACGGGAACAATCACATGGGAACAAATTTTGGTAGCCTATAGGGTGGAAATTCACACCCACAGACTCTGATCTCCGTGTAATTTTGGTATAAATACCAGTGACCTATCTTCACCTCGTCACTAAGATGCAACACCTTCTTAATATTTGCTCCTATCCTAGCCTCCAAATTCCTGTAGAAGACAAATAACTGTATACATAAACTAATCAACATAGTTTGTGAAAGTGAATTTTGTGGAGTTTTTCCTAACTAGAGAGGTCCAATGTATAACTGATTGAGCACTACCCTTCTCATCCATCTTCTGCAAAGTGAAGGGAAACTTGTCTGATTGATGATAAATAAACATATAAACTAACACAACAACATATTCAAAGGCTCCCTCTATAGGAAACTTCATGAATTGCTCATGCATTGCCTCTATAATAAATTCATTGTAACTAAAAACAACAAGTTTCTCACCAGTGGTAAAAATTGAGAGGAAGCCAACAATGGCCTCATCAACCCACTGATCAGAGTGATAACCAAGTAGGTATGAGATGATGCTGATGATTCTATTTAGTTACCTCAGGGAACATATAAGATGAGTATGGAGGGTTTGTTTTAGGTAACTAGGCATCTTCAGGAAGAAATATTTCGAATATTTTCGCTCTTTGAAGGAAGGTTAAGTTCTTGTAGAGCTCTGTGAGAGAGTCTACTGAAAGTGGCTTAGAAGAATCTAGAATTGTCACTTGGAGTATTTGAGATATGGCTTCGGCTATGATGGTGATCATAATTTCACCATTTCAGCTCATAATCGCTCTTTGGGAGGGTACGTAGCTCAAATGACACCAGGAGACTAGTTTAGGGAAGTGATGGGTCCGTGGGAACATGAATTGAGGGAGGGTAGAATCCCATAGATTCAATTCATCTGTTTGATCTAAGAATTTCTGCTTCAACCAATTGTGAAGTTTGAACAAGTCGAATTCAGAGTTAGTTTCAACAATTTTATACTGCAGATCAACTAAGGGTAGATGATCTAGAATAATAGAGGGGGTAGCATGGGATTTTCCTATGGTTTCTTTCCATTTTCCTTAGGGGTTCTAGTCTTAAGAGGCATTGTCAATATTCAAAAGTAAAAGCAGGGGGACGATGACACTAATATTACCTGGAAAAGGAAGCTGGTAGCAGAATGCTTGAGTGGGGTCTCTAATAGCGACTAGATCATTGTCACTGGGCAATTGTCTGTTTCTTGCGACAACATGGAGGATGAAAGCTTGTACAGGTTGTGCAAAACAGGTGGAATAAAGGAATTTTTGGTTTTAACCATGCTTAATAAGGTAGTTTTTAAATTACCATTTGTTTTCTACTCTTCGGATTTTACCGTTATAGGGAGCGGGAGAAGTTAAAGGGCGTAACTGTTTCTTGACATGGGCAGGGGAGTGCCAGATGACGACCTTTGATTGGGAGTGAGACAGATTCTCTAGACATGTTTAAATGGAAAGGAAGGTTAAGGGAGTGGGGTCCCCTATGCTAAGGTAGTGGACGGTGAATGGGGTCGAGAAGGGTGTTGTGGCAGATAAGCACTGGTGGAGGAGCGAGAGGTCAACATTGCACGAATTTTCAGGGGGGCGGCATGATTGAAAAGGAGAGGCGGGTGTGAAATGGTGTGGGGGTGACACGAAGCGGGGCTTTCAGACCCCCCCTCCCCCCGCCCCCCATGAATAAAGTTGAGTGGCGCTTGGTGGGGGGGGAGACGATGATTGAAAAGGAGAGGGGGTTGCGAAATTATGTGGGGGCGACATGTAGCGGGGCTTTTGGACACCCCCCCAATGAATAAAGTGGAATGGAGCCTGGGGGGGCGAAAACACTTCCCTGCCATTGATCTGGGTGGGGAAGTTCTCAACAGTTGATTTACCACAATAAATAGTCCCGTAGACAAAACTATTTTGTCATCGTCGAACTTTATTACAACTTTGGAAATGTTAAGGTATAATATACATCATTACAAACAATTAATTATGTTCAACCTCATGATTAACATACTCAAAATCAAATTAACTAATTTAAATAAAATTAATCACGTCTAGGGCGCATTTGATTTTGCAAGACCATTTATTCATTTTTCTAAGGTTTTTAGATTATTTTTTCCATGTCGGGTAACCATGATTAAATGGTGTGATTAACTACACTAATCAAACTCAATCATGATTAAACTGTATGATTGATTTATTCACTCACCTAATTAAATTTATTTTCAGATTAATCATGTTTAAACAATGTGATTAGACTACCTATTTCTAATTCTCATATTCACAATGTGGCATTTTAAAAAGCTGCACACTTTATTTACAAAAATTATTGCAGTAAGATTTCATGCAATTTTGATTTTTCTTGGCAGAATTTAGACTTTCTCACCTGGGGGGATCTCTTTTTTGTTTTTCTTTTCTTTTCTTCCTTTATTCTATTTTTTCGGTCCCCTACGATTTATTTTTCTTCATATCTATATAT